>KZ308174.1:395097-479639 GCA_000376725.2 Ladona fulva
TTTGTAACTTTGTTATATTACTATTGATTTTGTAATTTTCTTTTTATACACAGCTTTCTTAATCATCTTTTAGCATGAACTATCAGTAGGTTTGCGCAGGTTTTTCACACCCCCCTTCTCTGAGGGTGTTTTCCTGCTGTGGATATTTTTTCCTAAGATATCACCTTAGGTTTTTTTTTTACATCCACTCCTTCTAAAGTTTTCCTCTCTATTTCTTTTCACCTACACACAAGTCTTCATGTACATAAAATCATTGACTCAAGGTTAAATGGAAGAAGAGACTTTTCAGTCTCAATCTCGTCTTTAATAAAGACCTTATTATTATTATTATTATTAAAAAAAGCCGCAATATAGCTCTCGACCCCGAATAGCATTTTTCTCCAACCTAGAAATAGCAAAATCGACATTTGAATGCCTTGAACCTCCACTTATACATTGCCTTGCTTTTATTAACCCCGTCAAAATGGCGGCCGGCAGAGATTTTTCTTGCCTGCTCCAATTTAACAACCATTGCTACCAGGATCATTTCGGTAGAGCATTTCTTAATGCCCCACGTGGCTCGAGATACTTATCTTCTGGGAATACAGGTGTATCGAGCAAGGGTGTGAGGAAGCGGAACTTTACAGGAATCCACCACACCCCAGTCCACACCAGCCTGGGTGGCCTCTCCAACCTGGAATGCCACATTTCTTCTCCCTCCCTCACCCCTATTGCACACGCCTCCCTATCCGTACCCCCGTTGTTTTTGCAGTGCGGGTGGAGGGAAGGTGCTGCCTCGAGGCGGTGAAAGAGAACAATTAGGGAAGACGCGTGATCACGGTCCCTTTCCATTGGTCCTTCTCCGACCTATTGTTGGGCAAGGATACGCTGTGCCGGGAAAATAGATGCGTCTCTTTTTAAGGACAGCGGGGTGGTCTATATCCCCACCCCTCTTTTCTCTCCAGGAATGAGATGTTTTCCTCCCCATCCTCCGTTCCTCCATTATCTTGGGGTTCCGCCATCGCACCAACAGGAGTACGAAGAGTCATCCTAGGATCATTTTGCTTTGGTCGGCCCGCAACGTATCACAAGAGTATTTCGGATAGGATAAAACATTGCTTTGCATGAAGGAACAACCAACAAGTTTCTTATTCCGATGGCCAAAGTAAACCGAAACACCCTCTTTTAGTGACAACTGAAGAGTTTAATGATTTAATTGTAATATTATCTCTGAAGATGAGAAAATGATTCATATAAAGGACATGTGTACGACACTTTCTGAACTTCGTTTTACTTGGATAAGATATTTATTTAAAATAATCAGGTAATCTGATGATGGCCGATCTAGGCTGAAACCAGTCGTATTCGAAATTCATGTGTGGAAAAATGTAAATGTAATTTTATTCTTACGTACCCTTATAATGGATTTCCACTCATCGACGCCTGCTACTGTTGATTTTATCCATTGTAATTTATAAAACTTTTAATTAATAAATTCATATCTTGAAAATTTTGATTCTTTTTCAAGGAATGAAAAATCATGATAGAATTAAAAAGTGTTCAATTCGTTCCATTAAGGAAAGTACTCACTGCCACACGCCGAAAGGCGGCTTGCAGGGTATTTATGTAGGGTTAGGTGAAAAACAATCTAAAGTATTCCATTCTTTGTGTTATTAACTGCCAAACCGAGCTATAATCCTCTATTACAGATATTACATAATCATAGATGCTTTAGTATGTAAGGTATGACATAACTATCTGTTTTCTCCTCACAAGCAAATTTCCATAACCATTATCGTGTTTAAGCGGTAAAAACAACAACAGTCATCTTTTGGAGCACGAGTGATGATTTTTATTATGCTTTTACTTTTGAAATATCGTTGATATATCTCTAACTGTCAACATCTAAAAGTTAAGCCTATTCCGTTATGGAACGAAACTGATGAGTCTATTGTATTGTAACAACAATGACCACTTTTAAGTAATAAATTATTTTTGTAAATTGCCTCACATACTGCGCACATCTAAAATTACGAATATTATAAAAACGTATGTAAATGAAACATATCCTGGGCAACTATTAAGAACTTCCACTGGAATCACAATGATAAATTCCTCCCATAAATAAGCGCTGAGGGTCGAAATTTAGTTAATAACTGATGTTTAATACCTTGGATCACTATTAATACAGAATTAAATGGGTGAAGTAGCCATTCTTCTATAGAAAACATTCTACCAACTACTGAAGTAGATGATAGCGCGCAGATTAACTATCTTCGAGGTCATTTGGAAGTATACTCGTATTTATTACCAAGTATTCTATTTTTACTCCGAAGACTACATGTACTCATAGTCATGTAGAAGCGTTGATCCACGCTTCATGACGGAGACGATTTAATACTTGGCTAGTTAAAGTTGATTCAACGCCTCCAATTACGCCCACTAGAAGCCATTTAGGCTATTTTATACACGAGGAGGGACGGGTCGAAGTCGCCGAATACTCACTCGCAATTGCATCTCATCTAACACATAAGAGCAGCGGGAATTTCCTCTTTCTGGCCACCCCGCATTACGCCTCCTTCCTTTTCATACTCCGATTTCTCACTGCCAACGTCTTTTTTTGGGCTGCGAGGCTCAACCCGTACCAAACCCGCGGCATTTATGTTATTCTCCCCCTGCAGAGGGCGTTTTACAAAGAAAAAGCGATTGAGCTCCTCCGTTTCGGACCACATAGCACTGCCGTCGATTGTTCTTCTTGGTTTTCCCCCACTTCACCTTTTTTCTCCCTTCAGTCATCCCTTTTCAAAGCCTCGGCCCGCTTAACACTCCCACACTCTGTCCCGACGCTCTTCCTTTCGTTTTTTGTTCTCTTTCCTACTCTGTATTCCATCTTCTTTCCTTGCTCCTCTTTTTGCTCCTCCGCGATCCTATCACGGATATTCTCTTTGCTTTTTTCCTCCCTCTCGGTTTCTCCTAATTAGTACCTGTCGCGTTTACTTTTTACTTCCTTTTGGATCAATACCGGATTTGTCGCTTTCTCTAGCAATCCCACGTCTCACATAGTCCCTCTCCTCCTTTTAATAAAGAAAGGGTTGCCGTCGTTACCTAGAAGGCCTTAATTAAGACCATACCTTATTTGTGAATGGTGTTTTGATGGTTAGAATTTTCAAGCAAAAGCATTTAAAAATTCAATTATACGAANCTCATTAATAATTATATCGCTTAAATCAGTGTGCATTACAAGTCAGTTTACCCGTAAGAACAGTATGAGAAATGCGTTGCATTCCACGTCTCACATAGTCCCTCTCCTCCTTTTAATAAAGAAAGGGTTGCCGTCGTTACCTAGAAGGCCTTAATTAAGACCATACCTTATTTGTGAATGGTGTTTTGATGGTTAGAATTTTCAAGCAAAAGCATTTAAAAATTCAATTATACGAATGAGGAAATTTTATTAAGCGCGTATCGATAGATTTAATATTTAGTACATACATTTGTCATAGTTTATAGCATAAGCAACAAAAGAAATCTACACGTACTATTCCTCTGATTATTATTAGGATCTGCAGACATGAAGAAGAAAGGACGTAAGGAGAAAAAGAACACTTATACCTTTAACAAAAAAATGTATTCCACGACCATGGTTTCGACCTTATTCATTATAACGGAAACCTTCCACAGAGTCGAGGCCGGATTAGTAGAACCGGCGGACGCTTAATATCAGCTAATTAATCCAAATTATATTTTTCTTCACTTTTTGAGCAAATATTGCCAAAGCTTAAATCATGTTTCTTTAAAAGATCCCCTTCCTTTGTCAAGAAGAAACGTTAATTGATTATTTGAATGAATTCTTGACAGAAGGCCGCAATGGTCATTTGATTTCGGTAGCCTATGGAGATAGGATTACATCATCGAAGAAATTCATTCTAGGATAGAAATATCATTATGACTTAATATAAAACACCGCACAGGTAATTATTAAAATTCAAACATATCTATCTCTCCGTGTAGATTCAGAAAAATCTTGCTGAGTATGTTCACATCTATAAGGGTGAGATCTGAAACGTTGGTCAATTTTCTTCGTTTAATTTAACATAATTAAGAGAACTTACATAGACTGAAATTTCTTTTTTCAATCTCAAACATAACTACCTTTTAATGAAAAGTATTCATCCATTCGTATATAAAACTTTTAATCCATAGTCGTCATCCCATATCCTCCTGTGCTCTACGATTATCTTTATCGCATTACTACCTCCTCTTTTATCTTTCGCACATTCACCTCCAAACTCATCTTGAAGAACTTTTTCCAAACTTCTACTGCTTCGTACATTTAATTTTTTATTTCCCTTGTGCTGTTTACCTTCTGTCTACCTGCGGTTCCTCGAGTTTTTCCCTAACCCTTCAACTTCTTCGTTTTTTATTACTTCCCAAAATATACATTTTTCACGCCACTGAGCGTGGCTTGAAACCAAGCAAGCATGCATTTCTTCTTCACATTTATTGAGAACAAAGTCACCGTGGGAAAAGCCAGAGTTATTTGCAATCGAATCTTCACAGTTCTAGAGTTCCTAGACGTAAATGCTGGACATAAAAAGTTAAAAATTATCAATGTCGACTTTTGGATTTGGTTTTCGATACAACTGTATTTCCTCGACTTGCTTTAAATAACATATCCTATCATTCTAATTGGACCCTGTGCATGTGAGAAATCTTATGCACGTATATAAAGTTCCTATTGAAGAACTAGTATAATTCAGGAAGAAACGTGATTGACCGTTTAAAGTCCGATGAAAAGGATGAAAATGATAAACACGTGTAAGGAGGGGAAAATGGGACACAAGTGTTATTAAAATAGAGGTTTAAAATGCTCCTTAGGCCGTTATGCCGGAAGTCCGAGTCCGCGTTGTTACCAGTCCAAAAAAAAAGCAAGACCTGAGAATTGTAACCTTCTGAGAATCGCTCAATATGTATTTCAAATCCAAGCTACTCGTATAATCTTCATGGGCAGAAGAATACTAATTCTACACGTTAGGCGATTCTCGGAAGGACGGAATTCCCAGGTTTCTGGTTTCCCAGTCTTGCTTTGTTTTCATGAACTGACCACAATGCGGTGTTCAGGCATAACGGAGACGTTTTAAGCCCCTAAATCGGTATGAAACGGTAAATCAGCATGAAACAGAAAAAGTTGAATAAATTAATTTTCGTGTCAAAAAGGAGGAGTAAAATACATCCTTAACTCGGTTCCACGTAGGTGTATCAACACGATCCGGTTTATTACCAATACGTTCATCATCCATCGTTTAAAATTTGTATTTAATATTGTATTTTAATATTTGTATTTCAAAATTTGTATTCAAATTATGCTATTTTCAATGTCTTTATTTTTATTTATTAAGGTTGTATATTTCTTGTAATTCTTCTTTGTATTCTTTTCTAACTGGTTAAATGAAAGATGGGACTTTATAGTCTCAATTTCGCCAAATAAAGTCCCATGTATGTATGTATGTATCGTCCGGTGATGAACTTAAGAATATATTTTTGAAAATAAGGAGTGATCGAAGAAAAATTTTCATCGTAAGTAAATGGACTGATATTCATTTTTGTAACAATACCGTCTATGGGAAGAAAATTGATTCTTCACCAAATGATTCGCGAGTTTTTGCAGTAGGTACTATAGATGTCAGGTGGGATGATAGTTACTTAAAAGGCTAGGTAGGATCAGGTGCTAAATGCGTCTCAACCTCTCCGTTAATATATACTTATTCGGCTATCTATGACTGACGTAAATGGAATGGCATAATCATAATGTCAGGTTGGCCGAGCGGTCTAAGGCGCCAGACTTAAGTTCTGGTTCCCATACGGGAGCGTGGGTTCGAACCCCACACCTGACAGCTTTTTTTAGCCGGCCGCAGTAGTGTAGAGGTTAGCGAACCCAATGAATAAACAGTTCATTATAATTGCAAAGAGTACTCTTTTACTCGACCTACGAACGAATTGGATCATGCACAGATTTACCACGTTCTGTAGGACCTTAGCCCTTACTGTTTCATTATCGTCGCGCTGATTTGATAAATTTGCGTTAAATATTAGTTAAATCTCATCTCTCTTCGAAAACTGTTTTACATTTCTTTTTAAGAAGGGGGTGAGAATGTTGACCATCTCAGATAGCCGAGTGAAAATTTTCTATGGCCTAGGCAGAATCGCAAATAAAAGAAATGGAAAATACTCCTAAAACACAACGATATGGCATACTTGCCTATTCCTACATTGTTCGGTAAGAAGGGTTTTCAGTAACCTTTTATTTGCCATTAGCACTCTTTTTCTAACATATATCAATTCTCTCTCATATCAAATTCATGATCCAATAAATGTTGCAGAAAAATGCCTCCGTCAAAGTACGAAACCGTAATAATAACCCTTTTGTTTGCATTGTCATCGCAACAGCAGTAACCAGAAACAGCGGACAGTGCATCTAAAATAACACGTCTCTCAGGATTAGAGTCCCTTTTCAAATACTGTAAAACTCGTTAATTCTAAACAGGATGATGTGAATTATTTCAATACATGGTTCGCGTGATTTGAGATTTTTTATACAATGAAATTCGAAATCTTCACATGTTTCTATGATACACAACCATTTCCTTTACTTCGTAACCCAACATATCGTGCCTTTACGCGCATTTTTGTTCCATTTACGAACATTTTCCAATCCGTGAATGACATTCCTTAGAACAGATTACCTTCAATAACTGGATAAAAATTTTGTTTTTTATGAGTTAAAGCGATTTTACATTTATTTCTAATCGCGCGGCCAACGAGAGGAATCGCGTTATATCAGCTACAATTATCTGAAATAATATAAGAAGAGAAAATCATATATTATACTATGTATTATTTTCTGTTTCTGCTTTGAAGTAATTTTCGTTACGAGAACGGGAATTGCTGATTTCGCTATAGCTGCTTAAATATATTTCAGTGTAATCTACGTGAATGTCTTTTGTAACGGATCAAAGAGAGGTATAACGAAATTGCAGTTTCACTCGAGAGTTACGGAATGGTAGAGTAATTGTATTTTTCGCTTTTTAAGAAGATTTCGCTGCAAGACAATAACGATGTTTCGAGTGACGATAACTTTAATATTGCTTGTTTCTTTTTCGCTACAGATCCATCAAAAGCCAGGCCAAATGTTCAATAGCATATTCTATCGTACTCTAATATCACATTTACACCCAATGAAGGAATAAAAGCTTAAGGTCGCTTGAGTAGACGAGTTCCTGCGCAGAAAGGAGCCTCGGGCGATATTGATTATACTCGTGAGTGGTCTCTCAGCCGTCATAGTACTGATTGTTTGTATAAATACTTTTACACATCTCAATCTCAATTCTCAAAACTAACATCGTAAATCTTTTTCATAAGGGTAAACATAGTTCTTATCTGTGCGAGTGGGGAGGATGACAGCTTTGTTAAGGTGTCGAAGCTTTTATCTTCAGTTCAATTTAGCATCTATAAAAACTCTGCAGGAAGTAGATGTGATTCACATTATTTGTTTCAGTAACGAAACAAATATTAAAAACTATATGCAACAGAATTATTTTCACCAGCTAACATTCTTGCGATAATATTGATAGCGTTGCGCCCTTTTTGTGAGCTTTAGAGCAAGGGATACACGGTAATGTTTAGATAAGAGGTGGTTACGGCTCGCATACTTTGGTTAGAACCATGACCCTTACTCTAATGTTTTAATGACTTTTGTCATAACCAGAAGCAGTTGTTGAAAAATGGAGCGTAATTATAGGAAAATCTATAAATAAAGATATTTATGAACCGATATTTAATTTTATTGAAGTATTTCATTACTTATTGAATGAGGGAGGAAGTTTTAATTAGAAGGAAAAACTAAATATATATTCTTGACGATACTTTTATAAGGAATAGTTTTACTATACTATAGCACGGGACTGAAGCGAGGGTATGTGTATGATTGTGTTCGTAGGCCGCATAGAAGAATTGCGCCTGCTGTAGCTTGGTGACCCCATTCCGTAATACAAGATTCTCTTTGCGAAAACAGAAAAGACATGGTCCCGCCCGTTTGAGGAGGACATATACATAACAGCTTTTCAGAGGAAGTTCTTCAACTCATTAAAATCGGCTTTTAGCGTTGGGCAAAACATTCTCATGCAAGTAAAATGCTATTTCCTTTGTTAAATGCATTACACAGATCTCATTCTTACCGTAACTGTAAACATAAAATACTAAGTATTTCAAAGAATGAATATACAAAGTCCGATGAAAAGGATGAAAATGATAAACACGTGTAAGGAGGGGAAAATGGGACACAAGTGTTATTAAAATAGAGGTTTAAAATGCTCCTTAGGCCGTTATGCCGGAAGTCCGAGTCCGCGTTGTTACCAGTCCTAAAAGAAAGCAAGACCTGAGAATTGTAACCTTCTGAGAATCGCTCAATATGTATTTCGAATCCAAGCTACTCGTATAATCTTCATGGGCAGAAGAATACTAATTCTACACGTTAGGCGATTCTCGGAAGGACGGAATTCCCAGGTTTCTGGTTTCCCAGTCTTGCTTTGTTTTCATGAACTGACCACAATGCGGTGTTCAGGCATAACGGAGACGTTTTAAGCCCCTAAATCGGTATGAAACGGTAAATCAGCATGAAACAGAAAAAGTTGAATAAATTAATTTTCGTGTCAAAAAGGGGGAGTAAAATACATCCTTAACTCGGTTCCACGTAGGTGCATCAACACGATCCGGTTTATTTCCAATACGTTCATCGTCCATCGTTTAAAATTTGTATTTAATATTGTATTTTAATATTTGTATTTCAAAATTTGTATTCAAATTATGCNCCAACACACACGTGTTTTATATAAGTACACACATATACACATACACATGTACATACTTACACATATACATACATGTACACATACACGCACCTATACATATTGCGTAAATCTATCCGTAATTTCAAAGAAAGAAGTTTCATTTATTACTTGGATCGATTTGACATTCTTCTTGAGCTTCAGTAGATGAACTCAAATTAATTTCTAAATTCCTACAGTTCTATTATTTTATTATAATTATGTTCTAAATTTCATTGGATTTATTTACTAAGGCTATTATATTTTCCTTAAATGCAAACATACTTGAGCTATGTTGAAGTGTGCTCAGTGTGACATTCCCTTAAAATAATAATTTAAATGAAATAGAGAATTCAAATTGGAGATGGAAGTGGATTAAGTCATTTGTTTAGCCAAGCCACAGATGCCTGATACACGAGAAAAGTGCAGTCAATCTCTGAACCCCATGTGTACTCCCCTTTCGAAATACTCAATGAAACTTGCGTAATGACAATTCAAGTGTCACGACTCTACATCCGCCGCTGACACCCTATTTGGAATCGCTCCATCAAATCTGACCTCAATCCGATTTCTCCCCTTTGATAGCCTTCCCTTCCGCATTGACTTTTATACTTAGCATTTTCTCCCAATAAGACCTCACCCCCTCTCAGTGACACTCAATTTCATCCGGTGAGCCCTTCCCTGAAATTCTCATGCATTTATCATCTCTCCCCACGTGAACATTTATCAGATTATAATTCACTAACATTCGACTTTGTGGCCTTATCACTCAATAAAGTCTAAAGAATGGACTTCATTAATGGTGGAATACCATCTTGTCCATATGTTGTGCTTCTTATTCATTTCCGGCAAACCCTCCCATAATTCAAACATTTGTACCCATTAAAATAGCTTTAGACGCTTCCAATCGTCTTTCTAAATTTTCTACAAATCTTACTCAAGCCATTAAAGATGATTTATCTTATTTCCTGGACGTGAATGTATCTAAAATGTCGCTTTTCGCGGGTCTATAGTACTAATTATTAACAAAGGGAATCTCACACATGTGTAACTCTTCATTTAAATCTCTGCGTCACTGAACTAGTTATTAGCTAAAAAAATTGATAATTTCATTAACTTTATAATATTTCAACANTAAGCTAATTTAAGGAAGGCTGGTTCTAGAATAGTTTATGTATTACTAGTGGTTAAGTTTCCGCCAAGTCACAGTTAAGGTTCCATTTATTTCTCTACGAATCCTTCTCATTTAAAAACGAAAGCAGTGGGTCAGCTAAAATTTACACGAAGGATTTTTTTACTATTCTTAAAAGATGACTACCACCTGGCCTGGAGCCTATCTGTAGTCCAATCGTGCAAATAAAAAAATGAATATTTATTGCTTTCAACGAAAGAATGTATACTATAAGATTAAAAAAAAAGCCTCCTAGGTTAACCCGTGCTGAGGCAACCATCATACAAAATTGTTCATGCGTTGCAGAAAAAGAAGAATCCCTTCTGGAAAAAACACTGAAAACACAGAAATAACAACTTATTCACGTTGAAAAAAAAAGAAAACTAAGTGAACATGAAAGGAATATAATTGCATGGTAAAAAATAAAACTGTAAAACTCAGAAAAAAAACTTAAAATACCCTCACTAGCAAAAGCTAAGACTTTTTAAGACTAAATAATTTTTTATTACATTTGATAATAATATATATCTTGATATATAAGTAATTGTTCACATATCCGATGCTGATTGTGGGAGTTCTGAGAAAGAAAAAGGTTTAAGTTTACATAGTTAATTAATTATTTAAGGATAACAGTTCATCTAAAACCACTTGAAGAAGTGAGACCTATATACTTTCCTTATCTTACAAGCTGAGAATGGCAAAAGAACGCAGTTTAATTTAAGCTGAGAAGTTTCCACATATTTCACATTTAATTTAATAACTGGGAGAAACATATATCTTAGTGTAATTTATCACGTTAAGTATGGAATTCTGATGAATTTCATTTGGTACCTGGGAGAATGTGAATATACATATCCGTATGAAAGTTATATTTTTAAATATACCACAGAAAAGAATTTCTATATCTAACGTTACGAGTGTGATCGTGTCCATTATTTAAAAGAATGGTCGACATGAATATGTGACGCCATCCGTCATACCGAAGACCGTGCATAGTGAAGGACAATACAAATAATAATAAATGGTCTTTAGTTGGGCGAGATTAAGTCTAAAAGTCTTCTATTCCATCTAACCCATAAAAAATGTAGACAGCTTTGAAAAATGATCGGGAGCTGTACCAAATAACATTGCACTGGATATATTCCAAACTGATCTTGAAATATTTGAGGCCAATACTGTTTTCTCGAAGAAGAGAATTCAACCTCCATAAATCTTGCCGCAAACGTTAAACAGACGTATTTTTTCCGACGGAGGTTGGTTTTATCCCTTTACCCTGGGCATGATTTGGAGCGAGGAGACAAATATTGAACTTTGTTGGGTGGCCAATAGATCTTCCATGCCCTAAGCACACCAATACAGCAACTAATGTGTATTTGGTGGAAGGAGAGGGTCCGAGGCACAACCACTGGCTCGGAACATCCTCACGGAAGGACAAATAACTCAATTTCAGAAATCGCCGGAGCAGGGAAAAGGGAAGATGCGAAAGGAAGGGAAAAGGCTGCTGTGAAGTGGAAGTTCCCTAAAACGCACACCTGATACATTACCCTAGCCAAATTTACTCTATATCATGGAAAAGATCAATTCACCTATACTTGTACTTGCTTAATTATGGGATCACTGCATTATTATGGTTTGAAAAATACAACGCTGGCGGGTTACGAAAAATTCTCATCGATTAAAATCTACGAGAGCTTCTTTCTATTTGTTGTTATTTTCGTATAGTTTGCACACATTTTGTAGTAAATTATCTTAACCTTACTTTATGTTTTAATGACCAATCTCGAAAAAAACACGCTGTACAACGAATGCAATAATTAAAACATACGTCGTGCTTTATCAGCCTTTGAAGTTATTATAACAAATGGTATGTATGCGATCGAACAAATGTTACTTTATCCATGCAACAAATCTACATACATTTTTATCACGGCTGAATTGCTATACTTCTGATTTCCTTTTACAATTTTTCTCCCAATTTTCATGGATCATGGAAACTGAATTTAAAACTTGTATTTATCCTAGCTTTCTTCCAACTTGATAGCTATGACGAATTACCCTTGCTAATGGTTTCTGAGTCAATTGAAGAAGTCAATTGAAGTCAATTGAACTCTAAAGATAAGTAATAAGAAGATTAACTGCTCTAAAAACCTAAAAATTAAAACTCAGTCAGCGTGTCTTCAAAGGACGAATGATAAACGGTAAATGAAGCGCGCGAAACAGGAAAACTTCCAATTGCTCGTTCAGAATAATCGTAAATATTAGGCTAAAATTAATGCTAACTTCGGGAAATACTTCCGCGAAGGATGGTCATTTTAATTTAGCTCCCCACCAAACAGTTGATTTAGAATGCTCCAAAACTATCTTCCGTAATTAGCTTTTTGTTTTCTTATGTGACCACAAAAAAGAGCTTCTAAAAATGCTAATTATCAATAGCGGAGGAAGACCCCCACTTAGCACAGAATGGTAAATAAATTTAAGTAAACTATTTTCATAATTAATTCCCGCGTCTAACTCTGAAAACTTTCCGAATCGCTCTTCGTGTGACGAAAGAGAAACATCCGCAGCAGAAAAAAGCAAACAATAAAAAAATTCGTTCTTTGCGCCAAGAAAGAAAGAGGGTAATACCGCTGGGCTAATTTAATTGCTCCCTTAATTCCTACTAATGCATGTAATTTGTGACCAAGGTTTTCATGACCTAAAAAAAGTGAGGCACGAAAAAAAAACTGGAAATGAAATTTTTCCTTGATACCATCCCTCATTTAGACTGATTTCCCTAATAATGCCATTAGAATTAGTTATAAGTCCCAGAAACGCGCTAGGATAATTCCGGATCTAGCGGTACCAAAATGGATGCCTTTGTAGAAGGAAGACACCCTCCGGAAAAGAACGCTAATGGATCTTAAGAGGCCCTCCACTGAGGGGAAAGGGAATGAGAGGCTGAGTAACAGATTGAGATTCGGAGAAAAGGCCAGCTTTTTCTCATGAGCCCTGAGAGAGAGGGAAAAGCCGCGGCGATAGAAAATATGGAAGGGAACTTTGATAAATATTCCCCTCTAGTAGTATATAATGCCCCAAGACTTTAATTAATTTCCCACACACATTTTGTGGAAACTCGGCATCCATCATGACCTCAGTGCTGCTTCAACCCTTGCAAAAGGGGCGGAGACCTCAACCTTTTTTCGCTCTGTGTCTGTTGGTGGGTACCAACAGAGGGTGGCACCATCGATTACGCGCCCTCTCCCACTTCCTCACGTCCCGCCTCCGGCTTGGATGGGTCGGAAAAAAATTGGGACGAATGTAAGAGGAAGAGCATTAGTAACGTCACACCTTTTCCCCGGAAGCACAGGCCATCGCGTCTTAGCCCTTTTCTTCGAATCCTTTCCTCCAGGGTCACTTCCACTGATCCTCAGTCCCTTCCTTATTGTTAGATTTTACCCACTTCCCACTTTCCGAAGATTGATACGCTGGGATCCCTGATTAACCGCAGTTTTGAACTATTCATTTTCCAGTTAATTTTTTAACTTTTCTCGATCATCAGACAAAATTTATCTCAGTTTATGTCAGCCTTGTGTAATTTTTCGATGTAATTTGTATATAGAGAGGCATTTTTTAATTATTTCTTCCCAATTCAGAGCAATGCCATCATCTTTCAATCAATTTCAAAGGTTCCTCAAACTTATCGAGAGAAGGGACTTATAAATGGTGGCTATAATTAAACCTCTTAAGCGGCTGCATGTGGAAAACGAATCATCATACAAACTAGAAACATAATTCAAGCATGTGGAAATACCTAGTGAAAAGGAGAATAACTTGGGTTAGACAAGCGGTTAGAAATAAAGGGCTACTCCTAACCATAGCAGAAGGCACAGAAGAGGGCAAGAAGAAAAGGGAGACCGTGAAGACAATATATAGAACAAGAAATGGAATGCACCGGATACGGCACGTATAAGCAATTAAGAAGAAGCGACGGGTGCGGAAGAATGGAGAACTAAAACAAGCTGCGACAAACCAATCCAGTTTGATTACTCGAAGAATCTAGATGTTCTTGCTACGGACTTTGGTACCAGTACTCGAATAATTTCGTGGCTGGAGTTTAATAGAAAATTTTTAACATAGCTACTATGTAAGTAAACCGGAAGTCTATCGCGAGTCAGATGTGAAATAGAATTTGTTTGATTTTTCAAGCATTTTACAAAATATTCGAAAGGAATGAAACTTATATTTTAGAATTTATATTTTAATAGCACTTTATAACTAAGGTATATATTAAATTCGATTAATCGCGTAATCTTCTATTTTCTAACTTCGCGATTGATAATTAATAAGAAAGTAACGTTCAACATAAGATAGAAATTATCCTGTATGCACACACTTTATCAGCTCCAATTAAAAATTTCAGTTGTTAAATACAGGTTTTATGATTTATGAACTCCATGATTATAAACCTGTCCTGTCCATTTTTTAATTTACGTATCATCGTTGCTAAATTTTATATGTTTTAGCATTTACTTCTTTGCTTGTACTCCAAATCTCTAATTTCTTACGTCTTCGATTATATTTAACGGAGTTGATAAATTTCAGACAAGAAATGCTACAGAAGGACAGGTAAAACGCTCCTGTCGCTGAGGTTATTCATTATAGCTTCACCGCCGACAAACCTTTTGGCTGCAAGTAGCTTTAAAGTGGTAGTAGTATTGTTAAAAATGCTTCGACAGCTAAGGTCATTTCGCACGTGAGCCCCCTCCGGGAATCGAACCCGGGACCGCTTTCACCAGAGTCGAACGCTTTGCCCACTTGGCTATCTGGGAGCCCCAAGTAGCTTTAAAGTTATAAAATAAAATATGCACATAGCTCGTATGACATGAAAAACTGCGAATAGTTTCAAAACTATGGCTAATTAATGTATGTACTTAATTAATAACTTATACTCGTAAACTTATGTCAGTTGAATGAACCTTTTGTTACAGATTTTGTCAGCATAAGATTTCTTTCCTTACGCATATTTTCTTTATGGATTTTTGTCGGAAAAAGGAGCAGTTTCTGTGTTTAATTAATCTCGATGAAGACCTCAATTACAAACTCAGCTCGTAAATACTATGAAATTAAAAGAAAATAGCAAATGCTGGATGAGATATCGGATTGGAAGTTCCTCAAAGGTTTTAAGAGGTTACTTATATATAGAAATAAGTAAGCAGGAAATCCTCCAATGTATGTACTACCTACTCCTTTCTTTGAGTAAGACAAACCCATTTTATGCTGCAATGTAAAGAGCACGATGAACCGTAAAAGAATACCAATGCATTCTTTTTACTAGAGATTGATTGCTTTAAACCAATGTTGCTCCATGTGGCCGAAGCCAGAAACACGAAAACTGTTTTAACGCATCGTGAAGTGTAACAGCAAATTTGAAGACCACACGCAGGATTGGAGTTTAAGATACCGACAAAAAGTGGATGACTTGGAGATTCTAAGCAATCCATTAAATTCCTCAATTCTTCTTGCACAGTTTTTACGCCGAGAAAAATTTCCGAAGTGGAAATATTTCGGATTTGCACCGGCGGCTATCGATTACCAAATAAATTTGTGAAAAGTAGTCTTTATTGAGTAAATCAAGATTTTTAAAACAAATAATTTCGATTCTTCCACAATAAGGGTTTTTTAAAGGTTCTTTTCGAAATGTCGAAAGTTTTATGAAGCTTTAGTGGCTCCTGATTTCCTTTTGTCACTCATTATTTAAATATTACCCTTGATTTTTGTACATACAATGTTCAATTATGACGGAACCCCTCATCCAATAATGATCGAATTCCCAATTTTAGCGAATTTCTATACCTTCATCTCAAGATTCAATTCTTTCGAAATATTTTCTTAATGCCGTTAGTAGTAATTATTCCTGTGAATGTAAAATGAAGGCATACAACACCATCCATGCATAATTAGAAATTGTCGATTGTCACATTAATGATTATTTGTCCACAGAATCAAGACGTTAGCAGAATAATGCAAACATAGAATAATCCCTCTCGTTTTTGCCCTTAATTGAAGAATGCATCAAATGTCAAGGTAACATTTATTTCACGCCACGGTCCAAAGCTCGCTTACTTTTCGTGGTAAAAAACTCGCGACCTATAAAACCCAGAGGCGTGCAGTCACGTCTATGCGCAAAATAATAAAACACTCTTTGTTTTTCGGTGACTTTTTCTGCCGATTCAACAGTTACTTCGACCATAATTCACAAGGAGCGTCCCCCAACAGCAGCGACGGAACCACCTTGTCTCTCTACGGTATTTCCCTCATGAAACCGCAAAATCCGTTTCCAAGGGGAGGGGACATCAACCAAGCGACAAGAACAAATAGACTCGGCGGAGCAAAACGAAAGGTGATTACGCTGCGTACCATCTCCAAGTTTCTTCGCCCCTGCAACTGATTCCATCCGTCCTCCGCCGCCTCGTTTCTTTTCAAACTTTTCTCAGCAATGAAATGTTTCTCCGTGCACATTTTGTGTGCACACAGTAAGAATTTTGGGTATATGCGTGAATGTATCTTCGAAAAAAATTACTCTTTGTGTTTTCGTAAACAAAGTTAACGAATCCCTAAGATTGGGTTAAAAAAATTATGGATCGTAAGAAATGACTTCGCTGCAATGAATTTACACTCGTCCGCGTTTGAACCCTTATGAATACCATACCATACTAATTTACTAGTGAAAAAAATATTTCAATTTTGAGTTAAATAACGACGATGAGTTAAAATAGCGATGATGATGTCTTCGATCCAGGTTCACCAATTCTGATTGCTGTTGATTTTGTAGAGGGTACAGTAACTAGATACAGAGGACAGCTGAAGACGTAGAATAGGACGCGCTGATTTGCAAGAAGATGATTCGATTGAGTAGTAGTAGTAACAGTATACTGGCACAGTAACAGTATATAGGCACAAATACTGGCTAGTATTTCAAAATAAAAAGTAATAGCATCTAATTATTACATGAGACGTAACACAGATTATTTACTCTTTACCATATCTAAATAGTTCAAATGTGAATAATTTTGTATCATGATTCAAATATAGGTACATCAAAATTCAACTCCACGAGTCGTTGTTTTTGTATGATCATTTAAATTGTGTTCATAGGAAGTAAATATTACAGTACAAAATATTGGACATTTGTTATAATTTTGGTGTTTTCAAGTACCATTTGTAACTTGAAATAGTTACTTATTTGCAAAGATATAGAGAATTTGTTAATGCCTTTTTAGTTATAACTGAAACCTCAGTCCATAACCCGTGGAAATTGTTTTTATCGTTTTTTCATCGTATGCTTCTACAAGGTTAAGGCCGAAACAGTAAATTTAGACTATCAATTCCTTCTGGCATGATTTATCTTACAGAAATGGGCATCACCGTAGACTTCGATTTAAAAATACCACTTCTGGAAAAATATTAGGATAAATTTACATGAAGACTGAACATTCATGTTAAACAAGAAAGAAATAGTTTTTATGAAACATAGTTGGCCATTAAAAATTGCTTTAACGGTCACTCTCAAGAAATATTAAGTTACTAAAGAAATTCATTTCTTAAGTCCTTCATGAATATCAAATTGTAAGATTACGCCACCAGATGTACATTTCGTATCGAGGGTCTGTGAGAACTAATGGATATAAAGATATAAGATACTAAAATATTCTAAAAATCGTCGGTATCTATCCAAAATATGCTACGATCTATCATCCTTTTCTATTTCAGAATAGCCAATTTATTCTAAAGTTAGCATTATCTCTTGAAAATAGAGAAGAAACCGAACTTTTGTCATAGAAATCCCGAACATGCACAAACTGCCTCATTATCCAGTAATGGACCAATTTCTCAAAACGCCGTAAATGAATACTCTCGTAAAAGACGGAAATAGTTCTGGGAACAGAAATTAATGATTAACCATTTACAGCACTTCGCTTCAACTAACAAACAGGAAGGAGATCATTTAAAGCGATTCCTGAGAAGAAAACGGTGAAAACAGACGGTATATTGGGATATTACATCGAAAAGCGATGTAGAACTTCATTAGAGTTCCAATGAACGATCTCATTATATAACACAAGGTGTTGATACCTGGCCGTAAAATTATTCTCCTAATTGACCTATTAATATCTAAAATTTCACGCAAATGAAGCACGCTTCGAGGTCTAGGGAGTCTTATGAGGCAAAAGCTTATTTCCTTTAATTTGTCTCCCTCGCTCAAATTCCATCCGCGTCCACGGCGAATCCGACACAAGAGAAACGATAATCCCACCTGCCTCCGTCCAGCTGCTCTACGATCCTCATGAAACCTTCCCGATCTCATAATGATTTCGTAGATCCGTAATCAAGCCACAAAAGAACACGGCATGATCGCTATTTAATCAACAACCACTCATCAACGCCTCGCGACTCTTGTTTTGAGAATTTTTTTCAGAATCGATGGGAAGCGATGCACCTATTTCTCCAAGTCCGATTACTGGGATAGAAGGGCTCAATTCCCCATACCGTCTAATTTTCCCATCAATCCCCGAAAGGTGAACGTGGGTTTTCCGGAAGGGCGTGAAAGAGGTGGGTTTCGATCGTCAGATACAGCAGTGTTTATTTAAATGACACGTCTCTTGGCGGCGCCACCTGTCCCTGCGGACCAATGGAACGACGGCAGGCAGGTGTTGCCGCACTCCCAGGCGGAATTTGGGGAGTCCTCGGGCACCCAGAGGCGTCAAAAGTATCTTCTAAGCTCACGAATTATGCCTTAAAAGGGGCACCAGGGTGGTTCCAATTACCCAATCACGGGCAAGGAATTGACCGATTCATGGTCTCAGAGTTTATCTTTTCCTTTCGTCAGCTTTCTACTCTCTGATGAAGGAAAACACGAGGAAGCAAATTGGTCCCTTTGGCACGTAGCGAGGCATCTTAAAAATCAACTCCAATTGCCATCGAAGACCAATTCGTAGATTCAATCAAGAATCTACTACTTTTTCAAATTTAACCTGTGGAGAGGCCGTCCAAATAACTTTTTTAGCTTAAGTTTAAAGTTTTTTTATGTCTAAGACCTCGAGGGAGCTAAAATGAGTTTTCGGAGAAGTGGAGAAAATATACTATTAATGCGCGGCAGATGTCTGTAAAGAGTAGTGCTGTATCGTAATGAAGGATAAGAATTTGGAATTGTTTCCAAAACTGGCCATTAGATCCAGTATTAATTAAAAGAATGTAAGAGTGGCTAAGCGGTGAAAGAGCGACGCTAACGAATCTTCTTATGACTGTGGTTAAGGTGCATTACTGTAATTGACAAAAGAAATTACAGGAGAGCCTCCTGACACTCGGGGAATTTGTGCTGAAAGTAGTACTCCAGGAAGTGTTTCATTAAAATTTTTTCTTAGTTGTAATTAGCTTCCTGTATTGATTATGCCTTTTTTCCATAGCACTTGATAAAGTTAGTCAAGGAACTAAAAAAATAAACAATAAGTGAGTTTTACTTGTGAATGAAATTCGTAAAATTGGTTTGTATTGGACAATGTAAATGTAATAAATTTCAAAATTACTCTTAAATTACAGTAAATTTGAGTAAATCAAAGCAATTTCACCTACGAATTCCATTTGAACTATAACTGAATAATTGACAAGTCAAACTTAAATATCTTTTAGTGTATTATTGAGATAATATCTATGTTTACCTTTCTTAAATGAGGACTAGATAATTATAAAAGACGCAGAATAGGACGCGCTGATTTGCAAGAAGATGATTCGATTGAGTAGTAGTAGTAACAGTATACTGGCACAGTAACAGTATATAGGCACAAATACTGGCTAGTATTTCAAAATAAAAAGTAATAGCATCTAATTATTACATGAGACGTAACACAGATTATTTACTCTTTACCATATCTAAATAGTTCAAATGTGAATAATTTTGTNATTATCCATGAATACAAGCCAAGGGACATCAGTTTTGCTCAGATGATCGTATATATTAATAAGGATTTCTGCGAAACATTCACTCAAGATGTCTAGTAGCAATTTTTCTTTATTCAAACCATCATGAATTCTCTTTATCTGCTGCCTCAGCCTGTTGGAACCAATTGTTTTCCATTCGAGCGAAGATTTATTTCCAAGTCCAGACAGTAACAACTCGCATAACTCAACGTCGATGGGGATGCAGCAATCGAATTTTTCAGCAGCGGTTTCTGCAGAATGCTGGAACATTCCGCTGGCAGCTCAAATATATTTTCCTAACGTATTTCATGCATATATCAGAAATCGTCTCGTGTTTCGATACTGTACACTAACTTTATCTATGATATATGAAAATATTTCGCACCGTGAATAGAATGGATGGAACACGTTAACGGTAGAGTCCGAGTATATGAGAGCGACATATTTTAAATGGGCGTTGGATTGAATAACGACAGTGATTCAAGCACTATGGCAACTATAACAAGTGCATTAAGTGCGATTTATAGCATGCTGTATGTCGCTATTTAATTTGGTTCTAGTAAGTGTTATATTGCCTAATTCAGTGGATTCCTCGTCTTACGAACTAAATTCGTTGCAGTTTGAAGTGCGTAACTCGAAAAATTTGCATCTCAAAACTAAATTTTCCATTCAATCTTTTCCGTTTTCCCGCTTCGTATCCCGAAAAAAAGGTCTCATGTAGAGGTTAAATGGTGAAAGGAAAAAGATCGTTTGCCCAAAAGTTCATATGTCGAGCTATTCGTAATTTGGGGTATTGCTGTACATTACGATACAGTAACGCCGCCACCTTATGTTAATCATACAGTGGAAAAGTTCAGGCCTGATGATGCTATCGCTGACGAAACATGTCTCATCGATAAAATTCTTGGAAGTGTACGAGAGATTTCTTTTCCATTATCATGGCCTTCCACGAAGTAACACCTTCGCATATTGATTTTAACGAACTTTTGGAAATGAGATAAAAATTGCAAAATCTACGACGATCATCATCAAATCACAAGTCAATGAATAGGAACCAATTGCTTCCTTGTGCATTTAAAAGATTGGTAAATCTCAATTTAAAATCCCATATTATTATGATTAAATTTGCATTTCTCTTAATTTTTTGTCGCAGAGAGGAATTTGGTTATTTTATTCGTTTAAAAATCTGTTGTTTAGAGGGAGAAGAGAGAAAATGACGTCATTTCAACCGAAGCTTGTGAACTTCAATAGGCGAATACAAAAAATACGTATACGGTTCCAGTTACGTTTCTCCCACCAAAGGGGCAAAAAACTAAATTATGATCTCCCCAACTGAACGCTTGAGGAAAGATTTCATATTCAGATCCGCCGCGTGTAACTGTTACAAAGGTCACATGCGAGGGAGATGGATGAGTTTATCTGGGAGCATAATATCGTGGGTCATTTAAGATGAACTTGCGTTCCATTCCTGTGAGGAAAGAAAAATGGATTCGAATATAGGAACGCGTCACTGCTGATGGGAAAATATTTTCTTGGGGCGATCCGTTATTAATATAAAGCGAGGAATGGGCTCCTCTAAAGGAAAACGTTGGTCTTTTTTAATTCGATTCTTGGTCACGTAAATGGAGAGGTTTTCACGGAAGGATTTCAATTGTGGTAACTTTTACTATGCTTATACTATATACTTTTACTATACTAAGCAGCTGATAGCAATTCTTAGATGATAAAAATCAAGATGAAACAGAATTTTACCCTAAATGCAGATGAGAAATGTAACTTGATTTCGTTGGTAGTATAGAAAAGACTTTTACAAGGTTGATTTAATAAGAAGAAACGATGGCCAAATTTAGTTTTAAAATATTTTTGAAAGGCTCTGTGAAAGATTCCCTTCGTTAAACATCTTAACTTTGGCTACGGACTGTGTAACTTTTATTGGCTACTATATATCGATCTAAGGAAATATAATAATAATATAAAATATAAGGAAAGGATAATATCGATCTAGACCTGTGCTTATGTATTAAAATTACGCAAAACCAATTATCGATCACAAACAATCGCGTAAAAAGAAAAGTTCCATAAAACGATTGGATTTGAGCTTGAAATTGAGTGTTCTTGAAAGGGACGTATGAATCTAATATCATCAAGCAACTTTGATTCCGAAATAGAATCTTAGAGAGATAAGATATTTCACCATTATGAATATTCTTTGCCAAATAACGGCTTATATAAAGTAAAAAATAGCATACTTAATAATCGAACGTTTATAAATAGTATTTCGATTAATATTTTGATTCTCCATGACTTTAAGTCGTGCCTAAAGATTAATAATTTATTATGCTCTACCTTGCATATGTTTATAGCAGAAGAACGTTCACTTGTATATCACCAAAACTGAGTATATCCTGCTCTTACGTCGTAAACCCTCCTCCTTTTATTTCAATCTTGCACTACATCACACTTCCATATCCATTATCCGAATGATATATAACATTTGTGAGAAAACCCGTCAAATCAGTGCGTAAACTGTTTTAATTCGCCCAACAACAATCTTCGCTCCGACACCATTAATCAGGGGGGACGCCCGGAAAATTTATTTGGACGCGTGACATCGCGATTAATCAACGTTGAATTAATTCGGCGGAAAAACTCAGCCATTTTACCTCCCTCTCTTCAACTTGCTCACAATAACTGAAATTTCTATTGAACCAGGAAGTTCCGCTTCAGCCTTCAGCAACCGCCTTTTGATTTGATATATGGTGCAGGGAAGAGGCACGGGAGGGTGGAGTTGAAGGGGTGCGGAAGATGGTCGGTACCTCCCCTTTTGGAGCAGTATCAGCCAACCAGAGAGCGGATGGTCGAAGGGGTGGGGCGGGAAGAATTTCCCTGAACTCGACATGATTTATCTGCGAACAACTCGATGGGACCTAAATCAAAGCCTTGCGGGATCTCTCGCCTGATTTCCATCGCGAGGGTGGGGATAAATGGGAGGATGTCGGATAAGAGGAACCAGGATGATCCCACCGGAAGTTTAGGGGGTTTAATGGAAAGGCCTGGATGGAATCCGAAGAAGGGACACAGGAAGGAGATTATTCCATACTCAAAGGAAAAGGAATTCAGATGATGTTAATGTAGGAATTCTTCTTTAAGGGGTGGAAGAATGGGTACTTCGAGAATTAAGTATGACGGATAATGATGGACCCCAAATGTCCTTTCAATCAAATTTACATATATATTGAAAATTATTTTTATTAGATTGGAAATTAAGTTTTAGTTTCGAGACCAAAATTAATGTAATTTTGTATTTAAAATTTGTGTTAGCTAGAGAGAACAAGGATTTTTCAAAGATATAGGGAGAATTTTCCCACTCTCTCTTAAGAAATTAAGTTTTTACATCGCCTTTCCCGAAAAATTGGTGCATGGTACGGTTTCACACAGTTATGTAGTATGATAGTTCAACGTCAATTTGAAGCTAATACCAGAAATTCTGAACAGTAAAAAATAGACTATTTTGTCATAAGTATTACGGCAAATTAATTTCATTTATTAAGAATTAAGATTTATAAATATCCCATGAAAGAGATCTGCAGTACAGTTCATTATATTAGGTAAAAGAAAGACAAGATCCTACATATTCTTAAATACTCAATTCAATCATTTCATTAGCCAGTAAATCTCAGAGCAACTTAACGTGTTAAGGTAACGTCACGTTATTTCGGCGCGATTTTATGTTTTAAAATAGTTTTCAGCACAGATCTAAAAGATATATTCTTCGAGTAAACTGCAAGTAAAATAATGGCCCTTAACATAATACACTCGAAAACAGAAATCAAGTGTAAAACAATGCTTACTCAAATCTAAAGGTCATAAAATAGGAAACGAGGCCATTTAATCAAAAAAGAAGGCGTGAATCTTAAATCAGCGCAAGGATACGCTTGATATTTATATGTTAAAGCATTTTTTGAACGAGCGAATAGATTATATTAGGTTACTAGCCTAAACGATTGGGAACTTGTTCATAAATGCCTGGATTCTGAACACGAACTTTCTAACATGATAATGATAATTGTTCGTTCGGTCTTTTCTTTCTACGTAACGAATAGTCGCTAACAAAATGTCAAACAAAACAATTCAAAGCTCTCACGTAACTTAGATAATTCCTACCAATGCAAATACACTATAGTATTATAACGAATAAAATTCCACCGCGTGCAATAGTTACAAGTGACAAAGGAGAAGAACAATGCATAATACCGTTCCCTTTTAGGAAGAAAAGCGCAACATGTGCATTTTAGGGTAGATATCCGCTTGGGATTAGAGAGAGAAATCCCGACACTTGCCACAGAAGGGTGTAATAACACCATCCATCCAGCCTTTTAAGTCAATCGTAACCACCCTCTATTGCCCTCATTGTTAAGAAGGCGTCGGCTTAACTTTGAAGCCACTTGACTCTTTCGTCCTCCTACTCCGCGACAAAAGATGCCGGCAATCCTCAAACGGCTTTTATTGGCAGTTGGTGTTTTGTGTGCTGAAGTAAAACCCCATGTATGAGGACAATGTGTGCGAAAGGATCACTTGCAAAAGGGACAGGGCACGGAAAGCTAGGATTTTTCAGGATCTAAAGGAAGGACCGTGTTAACCCAGGGACTTCTGGTGGATAAAGCGCAAGATGGTTTTTCCCAGCTGAGGGGTAGGGGAAAGGTAGTTTGCGGTGGGCCTACTCCTTCACGACACAAAAGCAATAACTCTTCTGTCCCATGGAGTGTCAAAGAGATGCCGACTGCTAAGCCGATTCGGCTATTCCTCTCGACGCTTCACCCTGACCACCTTGTTGAGCGCAAGTGGTCCCTCCCACCGCGCATTGACTCAGTACCGTATAATGTTTAATCAAATGATGAAACTAAATCAAGGGCATGAAATTTCAATAAAGCCATTTCCCGTGGCTCAACAGAATTAGTTTGCGCTCTACGTATATTTAAATTGTATTTGTATATGTAAATTCAAGGATTTATTTTGAACTTATTTTCATCGATAAATGTATAACTTTGAGACAAAGCATATGCCCGGAAACAGTTCAACTTATAATTGCACCTGATAAAAAAGATATAGTACACAGACATTTATGTATGAGCAGTAGTAAACATATTTATGTAAGCACATATCTTAGAAAATTTCCATTATTTTAGTGCCAAAAACAACATTGAAATTTAGCAATACTTAGACTTTTTTCTTCGAAATTTGAAGTGATCAAATACGTTTGGAATTTTTGATTCAACATACGTTTCCATACCCCTACATAAATTATTTCTTGATAACGCGTCCGCCAATATACAGCTCGCAATCTGAACTAAACAATCGTAACTATTAGTCGACCTTCAGCGGTACCTCGACTTACGAGCATAAATCACTATATTTCGAAGTTCGTGACTCGTAACCGAGTTTTCCATGATACGTTTTCGGTTTTTCGATTATTTTCTTGAAATAAAGTTCGAATCTAGAGATTAAATTGGAGTGAAAAGAATTTCATGCGTTGAAATTTTCGTGTCTAGAACGATACGTAAGTCGAGGTACAAGTTTATGGGTAAATACTTATTCATTTGGAATTTTTCCTAGGTGTTTGACTTCACGTGCAAGTTACCTTTACCCTTTTTCTTGTGACTTATTCATTTTATTAAGAAGTTTCTTAGAAGTTTAGTGAATTCCCGAAAGCAGCGTTTCTTTAAACTTTCTCGCGAGAGAGGGATTCTCATCCCGGCCGGTAAAAACGATGTGAAATCGGAAGGACCGCATTCTGAAAAGAAAAACGATATTAAAACGAGAAAACCATATCCAATGCGGTGGATCACTCGGCTCGTGGATCGACGAAGAACGCAACAAACTGCGCGTCGAAGTGTGATCTGCAGGACACATGAACATCGACGTTTCTAACGCAATGTATATGTAAACTTCAGTAGGCTGATGATTCACTTTTGCTCATTCTTTCGTTTCTTGGACCCATAAATTGTGTGCTTTCTTATAGTGAGATTTTATTTAGATTTTAAATTCACATTTCATATTAACTAGGTACAATTGATTACGTAAATTTCTATTATTAAAATGCTTTAATGTATTAATTTATGAACAAATAACAAAATTACAGAAGCTAGCGAGATTGAATATTTCATTAATTAGGACAATTATTTACGCTCATGGACCCTTACGGATCATTATGCGGACTCCCTGGGTCCTTGGACTCTCGTTTAGGAAAAGTTACTGTGAAGCACACAATGATGTGATTCTCAACGAGTAATCTACTTATTAGGCTGATATGAATCTGGCTAAAAGAATATTTTATTCGTGGCGAAAATTGTGAAATTGAAATTCATCAGCAAAAATAAATAAATAAATATTTGTAAAAGGAACTGAACGTAATCAAAATATCCGAGTATGTAAATTTGTAAACTTGAAATCGTCTCCTCGGTACTAAGAAATGGAGGGAAGCTAATACGCGTTAAACTTTAAAGTTACGGATATGGCTCATACTGGGAAAATGCCCTGTGCCTACCTTCCACTTTGAACACAGTCCATTAGCCGCCGATTACGACAAGTGTATATTTTCCTTGAGCATTTTAACGCTGAGTAACCTTTTCATTCATAACAATAAGCACAAAATGGCTACATTTTTACGATTTGGAAGAGTGCCCGCGCAACAATTAAATTTTTCCGTTGTCCGAGCGCCGTGAAGGGTCACTAAAACCTTTGGCTGATTTAGGATAAGTGTGAGGTGTCCTTCAATGGGGAAAACCCCGCGCTCTTTACCCTTCTTAAAAGGGTCAGAGGAGAACGAGAGGGTCTGAATAGCAACGAAGAATGCATGAAACCGAAAGAATTTTCTCATGCGGGATTTGACATTTTTCCGTTCAAAGTAAGTTTTGGAAAGTCCACACCGCGGAATATTCCGATTTCAATTGTTTTTCGAGGACTTTTATTACACTCGGTAGGTTTTAGAGGGTACTTTTTGCGGGCATGCCTGTGAGAACCTCTTTCCCTAGTTTCCCCCGGTGGGAACAATGCGCAGGAAGCAGGGACCAAGTGTTGAGGAAAGGATGAGACAACGGTATCCTGCGTGCAAAAATAAGCCTCTCACGTATCTGTCTGCAGCCTCCGTCATAAAAAGGAGAAAGTTGGCAAGTGGAGAAGAACCGAACGGATTTGCGTTTTCTCACGGACTGGATTTTACGGGACGTTTAGAAGCTTTGTTTTACACTGGAGTAGAGAGATTTTCCACGTGTTAGTTTGGATCTCGTTCTCAGAGCCTCCGATTTTAATCATTGCAGCACTATGTTGTACTTTTAACGTATAGAGAATTGAACGTATAGAAAACATCGATGTTGTTTCCCATTTATCTTGTACATATCAAAAAGAGTTCTACAATCAAACCGAGAAGGATGAATAAAAACTTACGCATGTTTATGTACCCAATTACATTTCAGTAGATCATTCTAAATGTATTGAGCTACTGCAAAATAAATTTTTCCGATTATCTCTGCGCATTTTTAATGCTGATTTGTTTTATTTCATCGTTAAAGGATATTTATTCAGTAAATAATGCTCTTTTGTGGCCAGGGCTTATTTTGTTTGTAACTGAGCGCTTGGATCATCGACCAATACTATTATAATGCCACCAATCACAGCGTTTCTGAGTGGTAATAACTTTTGCAGTAGTTTTCTTTGGATTTCAACAAACTTACGTATATTTCATAAGTGCTTTGTTGATAATTTTCTTAAACTACTGCATGCTTGAAAGCAATGCTATACTTATTGCTCCATTTAAAAAAGGATACTAAAAGAACTGGAATACAATGCAAGAACCATGAGTTGATCCCCGCGGAGATAATGACATTCTTGAGATGTTGAGATGACACTGAGATGATTTTCTTTGAAATTTCAGAGGAATCGAAATTCATACAGCGACAACATTATAACTGCTGTAACTGACACTCTATTAGTAACAGATGAAAAGATGAGGATATAAAACAATGTCACTGTCCTTCATTTTGATTTCATGAATACATTTCTTAATATTTATCATATTCATGAAAATAATCAATAGTAACTTGCCTAAAATCTATATTTTACAAAATGTATTATAAGGCTCGTTTATGGAAAATTATGTAAATTGATATATTTATAATGAGAGGAATATTTGATAAATTAGTTGATATCATTCTTTTCGTTTTTCTTCATTATTCGAGGGAGAGGAATTACTATACATGCAAAATTTCTAGAAGACTCCCTTGTTGTATCTATGAAGGTCAAACAGTGGAACTGGCGCGACGCAGTCAATGGGAAAAGAAAGAATTCTACGTTTAAGAAATTTAATTGGGGAATGTAACCTATAGCCCTGGAATAGCTGGCAAACAGGGCAGTATGGAGACGGGGTCTGGTAACTTAAGAAAGAATGCAGACCGAGGTTTAAGTACAGGAACCCATTTTCCTGATTACGTAAGGTCTTACTGCGAATCCTAAGGTCCTTGTTAACTAAATACTGATTCCGGTGGTGGATATCTTCGGTTTATATCATACATGCTTATTAGAACCTCAAAAAGGTGGAAAATTCAACCAGCTTACATATTTTTATGACGTATTATTACAATAGCATCATCAATGAAATTTTAGTAAAACTTTTATAGTAAAATTCTCCTTCCTCAGAGTGTGTCGAAACGACAAGCAGTCTCATTTCTTTCCTCGAGAAGCATCACGATACGACAGTCGCCTATTTAATGGTACTCTTTCGTTTTTTAGAGCTTGCACCGTTACTTAGTAACCTGTCTTAGGAATCACACACTTCTAAATGACAGTTAAGCCTCGGTTCCTCGGACAGCATAAATGTCCTTCAACTTCAGCAATCAACTACTGTGTGATATTAGGTATAAAATAGAACTCAGATGCTTAGGGCAACTGATGATGACTTGTCCATGTTCGAATTAAAATAAGTAATCCAGCAAAATTTTTGCACTCCTGAAATTGCACAGGATAAAGTTCGAAAATTATTTTTATTGAATTCGTCTATTTCAATGAGGTTTCTTACGATTTCATAGCAGTCTTGTATGTGGAAATTTTACTAAGATTAAGAAATAAAAAATCCATTTTCTTTCACGAAATATTGAATTGGTAAACTATTATTTCTGAAGATGAAAGGACGAAATTTGTCAATATTGCACTCTCCAAACCTCTTTCCTGATAAGGAAATCTTGGAATTCCTCGGACGACACTTGTAATTCTGAAACAATTTCAGGACTGACGGGGCCACTGAATCAAGGAACACAAGAGCGAATTGAGTTTCGCAAACTAATCTTTCCTTCCTCCTCTCATTTATAAACAATCACTCGTCGTTTTTTATCTCGCATTCCGAGAATGGTTGGGATTTATTTCCTTCCCTCTGTGCGTTCAAAAGTCATAAAAATAGCACCGTTCGTGCTCACCGTTCCAAACTTCGAAACGATTTAAAATAATAACTTTCCGCGCGTGCTGTAGAGCGAAACAATTCCCACCTCCGGAGAACGACAAAATAATGTGGAAAACACCCTCATAAATATAATATGGGGAAGACACGAGTTCCCCGCAATTTTTCTAATGCCATCTCACTCTCCCGAGAGCCGTAATGAAAGCAAAAAATAAAACCGTTGCGTTTAAGGTGATTAATGAAACAACTAGAGGACGAGCGCTCCAATCTTATCTCTCTGAGGAAGTTCCTGGTATGGAAGTTCTGCGTTTATGATGACTAAGGCGGCAGAAAATAAGAGAGCATGTCGAAGTTGTACTCGAGATGGAATTTAGAGATCCTTGATGATAAATTGATACAATTACAGGGTAAACAGACTTCGAAGAAAATGTTTATTTATTTAAATGCATGAAACTTGAAGTTTATATGCATTTATTATTTTTAATGTATTAAACCTTGTTATGCTTATGTTATTACCATACCTACCGTAGATTCCATCGGTAAGGATACATAGGTCATAGTAAGTAGATTTAGATGTGTATCCTACAAGCCGCCAGCGGCGTATGGCAGGGGGTGTATTAATACCTTACCTAAGTACTGATCTTCCATAAAAGCAGCACTGTATCTGTAAACCACCAGATATGATTATGTTATGTTTTCCATGGAAAAACGGATATGAAAAAAGTCTGAGATGTTCTTCAGGGTGCATGGAATTAAGCTATCGAGCCAGAACATTATTTCGTGTAGGTTCCGAAGACTTTGTAGGTCTTTGTAGGTCAGTACAAGGTGGTGAAAAGGAGAATCCCCCATAAGGATAGTACCCACCCAAAAAAGGATCAAAGTGATGTGCACCTCCGACTAGGTGCATGCCTTTGCATGCTATGGCCATAAAGAGGATTTGAGTATTTAAGTAGATGGAAGTAGTAAATTAGATGCATGTTTGGCGGAGGAAGTGACTTCTGAAACTATTGGATAACGTCAGTAATTTAGGTATTGCAGAAGCGTTTTACATTTTTACGTTACGAAAATTAAACTAATATGATTAGTGAAGTATAACCATTAATGTACGAAATATGGAAAAAATTATGCGTATGTAGTAGTGATAAATAAATACTTAACGTCAAATAATTGTAGCACCCAATATCTTTTCTTTGTTCAGTCAAGACCATAAAACTATTTATCTTACAATCACAGGACTTATTAATCTGTTTTCACCAGATTATAGAAATAAGCAATTATGGACCATTCGTGAGACTTAAATGTAAAATATAATGCTTATACTATTCTTGCAATGCTCTTTGCGGTTAATGCAATGGAGTAAACGTCTTGGCTAATGGTGAGAAATAAGAGATCTGATGGCTGAGGCCTCTTTCCTTGCTTTCTCTGACAAACTAAAGTGTATATTCGGGATGTGGCATAATCTCCTCGACGTGATATGCCGGATCTTTTGATGTGCTTCAGATTATCTCTCCCTAATGATCACTTGAGCACGAACAGACAAATGCCGCAAGCCGCTCGCATGCCCCGTCTTTTAGTGGTCGTAATTCGTGAAAATACGACGCGTGTGGCACATGATGGAAGTGGAACGCTCTTTTTACGCCCTAACGACCCGGAGATGAGTCGTGATGGGCAACTTGGACTGATGAAATTGATGGATTTCTCAAACGAACCAGTAAAAACCACCAACACGAAAAATCTGGTACAGTGAAGTTAAGAAGAGCTCTGCAGCTTTCACAGAATTACGTCAAGTACTGCACTGATCTTAAGTAAAGAGGCGATGATCTTTCATTCAGTCATTTCTCAAGGGCAGTATTTGAGGGTTTTATCTAATAGAGTAATTCTCGCCGTATTACCGTAACATTAACTTTCACACGAATTTCTAAATAGAAGATATAGTATGTCTATTTCATACACACCGACGTAACAAAACAAACACCCACGGGTTGCACAGTCTCAGTAACTGAGGGAAAATGTGCGATAATATTGAATTATGATAGAGTGCTCGGGGAAGATACGGTCATGATTAGGGCATTCACACGTAATTTCCTACGGGCCTCAATACAACAAAAACAAATAAATAACGTATTTATTTTGAGAGATATACAGTCGGAGATATAGTCGGATTCAAAGGGGGGCTGGGCGATGACTTATACCTAATTGATACCCCAGATTCGATTTTCTTATTCAGCAAGCAATTTGCTTCGGGTATGATCCCCACGGGAAGCTTAAATCAATAGCAAAGAGTTTCTATGGTTAATTTTCATCTATTTTATATTTCAAGAAAAAAATTCATTTCATCTGTAAACTGCAGATAGTTAAAGCACTAAGATTACTTTTACTTGAATACGAGAATTTGATAAAAGTGTCTAAAATCGCTCCCAATCTTTTCGGAAAGTTTCTCCGCCTCCTCCGGAAGTATCCGCTTCTCGAATAGAAATGTTAATAAACCCACGGACAAAAACCGCTTGCTTTAACACGTCCACTCTGGATCACTCCACCGTTGGAGTGCATTGGAATTGGAGGTATCCGCAGTGAACGTGCTAAACACTACTTCCAAAGCGTTAGTATTTCGCATTTTCGCAAACTATTCATATGCAAGTTTTTAAAGTTAGCAAGAGCAGGTATATAAACGAATTCCTAAGCACATTATTATAACTTCACATCTGAAGTGATTTACAATCTTCTCAGTATAGAATAAAAATATACTACGACTCAAATTAATTTTATTCTGAGGGTAGCATAAAATATTCGACATTTAAAGCCTTGTTTATTTGAGGTTTCAAATTACTAAGATTAAAATTGAATCAGATTGTTGTTGGAAGATTGGCGGGCTGGTATAAAATCTGCATCGTGGCCCTCCGATTCGTATGTTGGACGGCCCTTATTTACGTCATATCAAATTGGTTAGCATCGCAATGAAATCCTTAAGTTAGGCGTACTAATTCCCTATTAAATGCCTTGCAAGTCGGACACTGCCTTGCCATCGCAAAACTATTGTATAAAAATATGGAATTGCCGTAACATCCGTGTTCGCATTCTCACATATAGAAGAATTGTGTCCACTTCATTCTTCTTTATAATATACTGCATGATAGTGAACAATTACATATAATTGAATTTCCAGCACTTTTGACGAGAATGACAATGTAGGTTACGTAGGCTATCGTTGTTAAAATTTCAGAACTTGTATTGGAAAATGGGAAAGCGATAACCCTCCACTGTGCAAGAATGTGCGGATACCTCCATAGTTACCAAAAATTATGATATTTTCCGCTCAAGAAAGCACCTTCGGTAAACCTTTTAAGATAAAAGAGTCATTGGTGGGGTTTTATGAGATAGAATAGTGTACTTATTACGAATCTTACTTTGAATTTTAAAATTTAAATGAGAAAGCATCTCTGAGCAATACATTCGTTTAGTTATTGGGTGTTAGTACTCTTAACCCATCCATAAATTATATTCGTAAGATTTTCCAAAAGAACGAAAATTGAACACTGTCCTCAAACCTCAGGTACAAATGTTAATTTATCGCAATAATAGCTTTCTGTAGCGACAGCGATTAGAAATAATGCTTCATTGCTTCAAATGCGCTCAAAAGATGTTTCAAAGCCCTTGCACATCCGTTTTGCAACTAGTCTTTGAGATCTGGAGGTCAATGAGTGCTAAATAAAAGAAGAAGGAAAATCACAGCACAACTACGAAATTAATTAATCATTTACTTACCTTGACTACAAGTAGGAATGGAAGTGCAATTGGAAGCTGATGGATGAATAAGAGAAGATGGATAAAAGCGATCAAAAATTGCATTTGTAAATCACTGCATTCATTGCTCTCCTGAAATGGGAAAATCAGGAATTAAATATCGCGAATATGAATTCATAAGAACTACAAATGCGTTGAATTCGTTGTAAACTCGAAAGGTGAACTATCAATTTAGTTAAAACCTAGTTTACCTTCAAAATAAGAAAAGAAATATGCCGAATTAAGGTCGTACCTTCTAAGGTAATTTTCTATTACAAATCAAACTTAGCTAATTCCAATTTAATAGCACTGAGGTTTTGCGTTTCCCTAATCTAAAATAATTACGAATCTATGGTTTTATTTATTGCATAACGTAGACCTAGACGTAAGTTGAAAGCAGCTTATAATATTCTAAAAGAAGCGATTAGAAAAAATATAGACTGTCATAAAAAACGACCAGTAGTCAGTCCTTGGTGAAGTTAATAATTCTTTGTTCTTTTTATTCAAAATTGTTCCGAATAATTTAATGATGCTGAGATAGGGTATTGCGTTACAGAGGAAAAAATTGCAGTTTTCAGTAAATATTCTAAGCAATAGATTGAAAAGATAACCGGAGACTTCCTTCCTCATTTTAAATTCAAAGATACGTAAAAGAACTGGATTACAACTGAAATCGTAGACCAAAATCAACTCTCCGACGCTTTCTGGATGAAATCAAGTTTTAAAAAACTAATTTGAAAGGTCGCATTCTAATGGTTGCTGAAGATTTGAAAAAGAATATTATAATAGATGTTGACTTAATTGCCTCCGGAAATTGGCAATATATTTGGGAATTTGCATTATCTGCTTTTATGAATTCTGAGGCTACAATTCCAGATTAATCGACACCACAGTGTAAACATAGATTCATATAAAGTTGAATAATTACGTATGCATCCTACCAAGAACCAGTTGATTTTGATTGTATCGTCAGAAATCCATACAGCCTGTAAATATAAAATTATCTGTCTTTGAGAGTTGCCTTTATTATTTAAATTTACCGAACATTCTCGTATCTAAGACGCAACTAAGATTTGTAAGTCATGTAAAAGGGGAAAATAACGCGATTTTTAGACGCCTGCCAACACGTCTGGACATGCTTGCAGGCGAACGAGCTTGGACGGTGAGGTAACGGAGCTAGAATACTGAATCTTTGCTTTAAACGTTACAGTCATATTAACTTTTCCCTGCGGAACCTGATTTATTATAATGCATTTTAGAACGCGAATGTAAGACGTACTCGATTTTAGGAAACTCTAAAAACACAAACATGTTGCTTGTTAGACTCGAGAATAAACGACATTTTCGTATTATGTATGCACATTACTGACCATATTTAAGATAAATCCTTTCTTCTTTTGCAGATTTTTAATCAACATTATAATATTCACAATATTGTTCGATCGCTCTTGAATTATATTCATCGAGTAATGCCCAAATTATCGCATATACTTTAATACCCAAATACTGATACACACAAATACATCGACCAGTAGAATAAAGATATTGCCCAATTATCCAATTCTTTCTATTTTATTTTAGAACGAAGGATTTTCTCAACTAAGGCTTTACCAAAACATCTATCGATCTATAAACTATTAAAATACCAACCAGATATAGTATTTGGTTGGAATTTTAAATGCTTAAAGATCAATTTTCTCCTGTATGTTTGACATTATTTGCGTTCCCTGAGTACCGGAGTCTGATGTCTGATTCCATCTGATGTTTCGCAAGGTACGGCTGAGAAATGAGTAGAGGGTATATTTGTTTGTTTCTTATATTGAAGGAATCTACAAATGCAATCACAACGAACTTAAAACTGAATACTAATTCTAAGCTGTGAAAGACCATCACAAGCTATCAAAATTAAGATTTCGTAGAAAGTTTTCCTTACCTTCTTTCGTGTAATCGACATCTAATCCTTCACGTAGTAGTTATTCTCCACGTAAGATCCGTTTACACATCAACCATACATCACAAGCAAACATCCATAACAATAATTAGTAAGATGTCACAGAAAGTTCGATGGGCACTCACGATATTTGCGAAACATATAGTATTTATCTTAAATGTATCGTTAATTCCCATAAAGAATATCAGCTAGCACAAAGACGCATCCGACCCTCTCTGAAAAAATTAATCGTGAAAAGTAAGTTTCGATAAAACCACTCTAAGACGTTTCACTATTCCATACACTGACACCATTTCCGGAATTTAACGAAATAGTTGAGCCATGTTTCGCTATCGTAGCACATGAATCACATTTACTTCTGTGAGCTAGCGCCAAACCACTGCTTTTCTTCAGAAAATGTAATATTGAGGATTTAATAAAGGCTAAACTCACATATGCTCGAAGCCGTCTTAAGCGCTGTACTTCTCGATCACTCACTGAAGGAAAAAGACCTTAAAATGAAGAGCGATATTAGTATTCTGAGGACTTGGGAAGCTAAATTCGTCGCATACCAGAACATTTCACCTAACTTCCTCTCTAGTTGTTTTTCCCTGTTCAAAAATTAGTAGTCATGATAAGGGAGACCTAAGTGTTTACAGCTACCAAGCAAACTAACTCATCGGAATTTTCGGTATCGATTAGTTTACTGCTTTGGAAACGTAACCGATTTAACAAGGCAACGGGCAGGCGAACAAAAGTCGCTTACATTCCATTTTCTTATCTTTGGAAGCGATGGAAACCAAAAACCTTTTTCTAAGTCCAAACCACACTTATGATCCTATTAAACATGAGATAAGGAAACCGCTGAGGTCGAAGTCATCTTTTCGAGTTTACTTTTCTGAAATTTCTGGAATCTTGATACATTTTCGCGAGATTATTTGAGCTTAAGGTGCGCTAAAATATTATGCAATCTAAATCCAGTGACAGTAAAATAAATAGAAGTAGGGGGAAATATCAAGGAACCTTCTTGAGATCCATCTAAATAAACGTAATAACAATTTCTTTCTATCTAATTCAAATCAGGAGATCTCTTAGTTGAATTACATTCAGCCAAAAACAGGAAGGAATCTCCCCAGAGACAGACGTATTTGCAAAACCTGATACAATTTTTCTACTCTCTCTCAGGATAACCCATGGCGGTGATAATAACGTTTATTTTCCTAAACAAATTTCACATCGTATTCATAAAAATAAAAACTCGAGGGCACGACAGTGTTTGACCTGATATATATTTAAGACAATTTAATAGTAAAGAATAACAGCCTATTAGCACATGGGTTAGCGTGCTAGTCTAGTAACGGTAGGTCCGGGTCTCTAGTTCGAATCCTGGTTTTCTCTCCTCGATAAAAGATTGATCTTACGAGTGCTTAGTAGACTAACATTATCCCAGTGAAGAAGTGATATAATGTTCATGATGTTGAAGATGTAATGTATCTTTTGTAGTACGCTATAGTTGGGTATCATAGCTATTCCAATTGTGAATTTGTAATCACATGTCATTTTAATATACTCATTGTTTTTTAAATTGTAAAAAGGAAATCATGTGCAATTTTATTATGGAATTGTGGCTGTTTAGAATTTCAATTAATAAGTTTTGTAAAATATTTTACTTAGTGGGTATGTATTTATTTTTTATGTAGAACTTCAGAGATATTTTTAGAATGTGAGTACTGTAACATCGCCACCTGACCTAGTGCCATCCTGCGGCAGAATTGTACAATAATAATAATTACTGGGAAATTCCATATCATTTTCCCCAGAAAATTACATTTCTTGTCCAATCTTACTAACGCTCTGTATGGGCTCGTAGAATATTTCCCAGGAAAAATATTAGCAATCTAAATGGCACTACTTAAGTATAAATCACGGTTTAGCCCGAAAATAACCAGCGTTTCTCGTTATTTCGAAAGTAGAAGTTCCTACAAGTTTCCCCTTTTACTACCAATAGAAAAATATCCTCTTTGAATAATCCTCACTGAAATAAAATATATGTCCTGGCACCGCCGTACACATACGTGAGTCTGAAGTTCCGTCACCTTATTTACGTCACCGATCAACACCGAAGAGGGTCCTGAAATCACATCCGAAAAATTACCTAGGTTTTTTCCCTTCCACTCGTCCTCCATTCTTTCCGAGCGGAACAAAAATAATCGGTTTAGCCACGAAATGAAATCCCTTTCGTTTCGCCGCATACCTTCAACGAGCGCGAAGGAAGAAAAATCTTCTTCTATGCAAGAACCAACATTTACCTTTTTGCTTTAAAGAACACCTTTTTAATCCATTGACGCTGGTGGAGGTAAGTTCAGCATCGGTGCCGTTTGAAGGGCGAAGGGAGAGAAAAATAAAAGGCGTAACAAGTTTTCACGGGGACAAGAAAAAGCTCGTCTTTTCCCCTCTTTGGAAGTGTTGAGGAAGGCGATCATTTCTCAGGTTTTTCCGCGGCGAAACAAGTTTAAGAGTGGACATCGGTCGGGGCAGTCCTTTCGGCTTCTGAGTCGGAACGGACACAAAGCCAAAGGTGCAGAATGGCCTCAGATAGACTGACTTTCTCATCCTTCTTTCTCAGTCTGCTAGCGTGGGAGAAAAGGTCTTCCAAAGGAACACTTCATGGGGGGCTGCACGCAAGAAGACGTGGGGTGAGAAAGGGGGAGGCTATTCCTATTGTAGTCCTTTCTTCGGAGTCATTCGGAGTCAGCGGAGCTATCCGCAGTCGAAAAGGATCCACGGAAGGTGATGGGCCGAGAGACTAGGCGACTGAATGGATTCTTTGACCCTCCGCTCCTCTGCTCTCGTGATTTATCCCCGTTTTACACCTGTACAATCTCGGAGATCTAGCGTTTATTATTTGTATCGAATCGCACCTAATGCTGTTTCCACTTCAGGAGAATGCGTGGAAACTTTTTTATGCACCCTGGGAATTGAAACCTGGAATCCAAGCTGATGGGCGGCACCGTATACGGAAATCCTTGTCGTATACGAGACACCTGTTTGACCGTAAGCTGCTTCATTCGCCAAGTTATCTACGCTGCGAGATTATCACAGTTCAGAAGTACGCAGTGGCGAAGCAAGGAGGGGAGATCCAGACACTCTCCTTAGGTCTACCATCCTGTTGGAAGAGGAATGATCGGCGGAAAAATTGCAAACAAAGAGGGTGTGCAACTTGCAGGAAAAAAATCTTTACCCCCACCCCACGTAAGGAATTTCTGACTTCGCTCCTTTAGTAGGATAGTACGATATAAACACGATGTATATTTAAAATAAAAATAGCCAGCGAGGTATGTTTTCATTGGTGGCATAACTGAAACCGTTGCCATTAACCTCACCATGAAGATAATTCTAACTTCCTTTGAAATTGAGACAAAGTATACCACAGTTCTGAAATGTCTGTATAATGGGTGACATGGTTTATAGGAAGGAAGGGCTGGAGAATGCAATAAAGATCATCTTTGAAGAAATTATTATATATTCTCATAGTATATTTCTTGCTTGTTCCATGCATGCTTTGTTTTATACTTAAATATTTATGTAAGAGTTATTGTAGCGTATCTGAACTATCTCAGGCGAAAATTCCGTGTCTCTCTTCGCCACTCGTTAATTACACTTACCAGAGAAAGAAGCATATAAATAAAATATTTCTGAGAAATGTATACAATAATTAGGTGAGGAGTATATTGCCAATGTTTCTCAGAAAATAATAGTAAGACCTTTATTCGTTATGAGCACGTCAAAGATTGATGAACCAGCATTTATGCTCCCTTCATTATGCAAATTGCTTCGTTACAGTTGTTAATAATTGAAGTGAAATAATTACACCGTTAGTTTCCCTCTTATTTAGATACAATCCAATATAATTAGTCAAAATGATACCCTATGGCATCATATAATATTACATAGTTTGATTTTTCAGTTTTAGTGGCCGCCTTTCTCCGTCTTAAAATTTTTTTCCCAACTAAAGTTTAATTTTGTTTTTCTATCATTTGCTATTCTATGTATTGAAAGAATGAAATAGTCTTTCTAATATTTTCTACTTGAAAAGAATTATCTCTTCATGCAAAACTGTACGCAGTGTTGTCAAATGGGGAATGTATTTGAATAGCGGAATACTTGATTCCAAGGCAAAGAAAAATTGGAATATTTTATGGCGAGTTATATTAAAAGCTAACCAGATTTATTATGCGTTTATTTAAAATTTATAATTTATAAGCTGATGGTTGTATACAATCAGTTTAGAGTTATAAGACCGGAGATAACTGAATGTAAGGTGTATTTCTGAAACATAATTTATTCTTACTTAATTTGCGATGCAATTCTATGAGTTTTAAACGTACTACAATGCGGGAGTGTACCTATTAGGAAGGTAAAAGCAATGTATGTTTGTAAACGAATAGTTTGACGATTTAACTATCACAAAATGTTGATACATACCTATAAATCTATACCTATATATTTCCAGTCCATCCCATATATGGAAATACTCATCTTGTTTGAGTAATCTTTTTCAGTATACAATGGCTGTTTTCGAACAGTATGCCTATTTTAGAAAATATATCCTTGTATATTTTCCTCATGCCGATTTTGAATCAATATAACCTTGTTTCGTATTAATTATTGAACAAATTACAGGTACTGCGACTCCAGAAGAGAAAGAAATCGACTTCCACAGCTGTACTACTGTAGAACTCAGATGAAGGTTCAGATTGCTTCAGCCAAAGAATAGCTGGAAGGTCCTCCAGGTCTCACACTGGTTTCTTTTCTTACCTGCCACTTACACCACCAGGATGAGGGCAGGAATAAAAACTCTCGCCTAACACCGTGCTCATTGAGCAAAGCGTAAAGGTTCGAAATAGAAGCAAATGAAAAAACACTCTGCAGGTCCCGGAGGCCATTGAGTCCTTTCACTCATTAACCGGAGAATAAAGAAGCAGAATGGCGAGCGGCGAGGAGAAAAAGGGACGCCGACCGAGCGTGTGTGAGCGTGCGTCGTAAACTCGTGGGAGTGTCTGGAACGAGCGCTTTTTTCCTTCAAATGCGTGTATTTTTTGCTAACCGAATCTTTTTTGAGATGCCCAAGGAAGAGAAAGAAATGAATGCTGGTCAACCAGGATCTTAGCACATTCTCTTCATTGAAGGTTATAGAGCAATTTTCATTCACAGTGACCTACCCTTTGATTTTCTATTTCAGTTCTCAGAGACCCAGACTCTTTACTCTATGTAACGTTTTTCTGGCTTATGCGATTTCCGCTAATATTATCAATGAGCCTAATTCTATTATTAACTTTAATGCCACTTCAATTTGGTATCCTACATCATTTATCTATAACTTGGTCTCAACATTTTGGAAGATATCCGAAACTGCTTTCCTCTCCACCCGATTAAAGTCTAGATGCAACTCTAGAAAGTTCCTAAAAATAAACTATAATCTGATTTTAAGCATTTAATTGACTTTTATTATTCATCAGAAGCCTCCTAAAATTAGGCAAAATAAGGAAAATGGAATGCCTAGGTCACATAATGAGAGGACAAAAGTAACTTCTGCTTCGTCCGACTATTAATGGCGAACGAAGGCTAAAAGCGGATAGGTCTAAAGAAGCTGTCGTGATTCAGAAACATATGGTAATGGACAAGACTCACTACTGAACTACTATCACATAATGCACTCGACCGAGAAAGGTAACTGGAAGATCAAGGCACAATAAGGAGAAAAATATTACTTTTCAGTTCTTAATTTAGCATGTCTACGTCTACGTAAGAACCCGGCAAACCGGATTTCGGCGTCTGGCAGGGGGTGCATGACTCTATTTCGCTAAACGATTGCTTTCGTCTATTGTTCGCTTAAAGAATGAGTTCTTGAATCGATTCGTTCAAGCATCTATTTCCCTGATTTTTCTCGCAGTATTAGAATGGCCTATGAAACATGGGGGACGCAATATATCGGCTACATCATCTCTGAAGATGCTTCCTCTAACCTTATCCAGTAAATTAATCCTTTGTTAATTATTAATTAATATTTGTAAAATCTTCTAACATCTAAATATTCTCATCCTTTGACCCGAAGCATCTGCTTAACGCTCACTGATTTATCGTAGCAGTTCTTCACAAAGCGTATCGCCTTTCGCTGCACCTGTTTAAATCCTCTAAGTAAACACTTATCGGCAGGATCCCGCATACTCGAGATGAGGCCTAACTAACGCGAAATAACATAACGAACTTTTTCTTCGCTCCGATCGACGACGAATCTATACTTAAATGAAATGATACTCTTATAATTAGATTTTAAAAATCTATCTGAGTTGTATTGATTCGGTGTTATGAATGCTCATAAACTCATCGCTTGCATTATTTTGTGTTTTTACTCCAATAAATTCTATTTTAAATAGTGTAGGGTTTCTCTTTCCCGAATAATTGTTGTTAATGACTGCTCGGATTTTAGTTTTGAGACGTCCTTAATCCATGTTTATAGAGCCAACTAAATAAATTCAAATTCGGATCCAAATTGTATATGTGTTAGTCTCTTTTCCCAATGGAGAGTTACTTCAAAATATGAAGTGCATCTGAAAAATCTTCTTCTATCACCAATATTTCTGAACTCGAGAATTTTAAGAATTCGACACTGCCTGTACCACAGTTATGTCTCTTGGAGTTACGCAGGTAAAGTATCCTTGTCCGGGAGAAAAATTTGTTCAATGGGTTCCTGCGACCTAAGGACCTAGGCTGAACGGCTATGGGTTGGTCCAAGAGTATTTACTCGCTCCGAAGCGGTTTTTATCATGTGAGGGTGTGAAGCGGAAGAGAGGATGGCGGCAGGAGGAAACGGGGGCGTCCTGTGTTTGCGAGGTCAACCCTCCGAAGTTGTTTGGTTAGAGAAGGCACAAACACACCTCTGGAAAGAAGCTCAGCTCCATGAGCCGAGCTGAGCCCGCCTTTCGTGTGGCCCTTTGCCACGCCCTCTTCTTCCGCGATCCCTTTTCGTCTAAACTCATATTCTCCATCCCTTTGTCCTTTTTCCTTTGGAGATGCCGCCTAGAGCAGGATATCCCTGACTTGTGCCTCTCCGTCGATCTTAGCTGCCAACTGACTTTGGGTCGAATATCTTAAAGCTCCGCCTATTTACGATGGATGGGACCGAAGAATTGAACGGTTTCCTCAATAAAACGATTCTCGTTTAACGGTTCCGACCCAGATATGAAACACTAGGTAGAAAAAAATCACGATTTGTCTTCTTTCCGGAAAGAAGATGAGTCTTTATTTGTAGGGGTATCTTTTGGCGTGGGTTATTCCTTGTGAATGTATGCCGACCATGTGAGGATTGCAACTAAGTATTTCTTTACTGAGGGAAATCGTAAGTAAGGTGAGATATTATATGCTAAGTGTGATTCATTACGAGGATGAGAATTTCCCTTCTTTATGAGTTAAAACATCGACTTTTATGTTTTATTTATTCCACTGGATCTTTCTTGTCCTTAACGAGTACAGTACGAGCAGGTAACATTCCTCTAAGATCATTTTTTTGTCAAAACGATTCATTTACGGAGAAAATCAGGAGCTGGAAACGAACGAAGAGAGACGAACAGAATAACAAAATGCTAATATTGGATTTCATCTGAAAATTTTCCAATTATCATAGCATAAATGATGAAAATTAATTTTCTGAGGTCTTTGCATTGCAGTATATGCGTTGTGAAAAGAAAAGACCTTCCATTGTGCAGGTTTATGTAGTCTATTTAAAGCCCCTATAATCAAAATATGGTGGTTGTATGATACGCTTTGACTGAAGATACTATACTTAGTGATATTTCATCCATATTAGCTTGTATATTGGCCATAAATCAAACTGTTCTTCTTTCGCACAATAAAACTTATGTAAATTTCAAATCGTCACATATTTGAGTGCATATTATCTATCTCAGTACGGCTTTACAAACCTAAAAGAAATCTCAGTATACCGGTAAAACTATGCCAAAATATAGATTAACATATTGAAGTATCCATTACACAAATAAAAATGGTTTGATAAAGCAAGAATACATTTAATACGTAATTTACACGGCATTCAAAAAAAAAAATGCTTCCAATTTTGCGTATATAAGTTTCCATTTTTTATAACATCTTTCATAAGATTGAAGTGACAATTTGCAAGTTGCAACAAGTTGGTGTATATGATGTGACACTGCTAAGGATTCTTCGTAATCCTGACTGTAAACAAATCTAACGTCCTAAATGAAAAACTTCCGATAAGTAGAGGGAGTTAAATGTTTTTCAATTAGGACGTTAAACGTTTTTTTCACGGAGGCTATTATTAAACAGTCATTATCATCGTCTTACCATAGGGGTGTAGACAATAATTTGAACAATCTTTGTTTGTTGTGCCATTCTTACTGGGTCCATAAGGAAATCACGAATAAGAAAGGGTTTTATAACAACTTTCTGACTTTCTGCATACTCTATCCTAGTAATGGAGGGTCGTAGGCTTTCGTGACAGTACTTTATCTCATTTTTTTTCACTTGGTCTTCAAGATCGAGGAAAAGATCTACATGAGAAAGCATCCGTGAAAGCAGAACTTTTATGGGAATTAGTAGTGAGAGCAAATGGCAAATGCACAAGAACGAAAACACACGGACACTTACTCTCATTAACAAGGGAAAGAGAAATGGGAGTGCTAAACTAAAATGTACAGGAAATTTAAGCGCCTCCCTCCCTAAGCAAAGAGAAGTGAATGGAGACGCATCATGAATGAAAGTTATTTACAAATACATTTACTCTCATCAGACGGTACTTTCCTCTTGATGTTGCAAAGAGTAAACATGTTTCACTTATTACCGACCTTTCGGTTTTCCCTTTTCCGCAGAATTTCTCTATATTGGTCGAACACGTCTTCTGTGACCGAGTAATCTGCGAGTGCAAAAGAAGTTGGCAATCTACCTCCCCTCTCAACTGTGATTGCTGTGAATGAAGGCTTAAGAGGTTCAAGAAAAAGTGGTCTCGTCGAGAAAACGCATTCAGCAATCCCATTGAACACTTCATATAAGTGAAAATGTTTCTCTTGCAGAAAATATAAGGAATCGTACCTAAAACAGTTGTCGGAACCACTCCTTCCTATGATATTAAGCAGCTTGAGGCCATTTGAAAGCAATCTTAATGGATATTGAATTTTCTTTCATTACTAAGTCAGCTGTAAGATAATTATTTAAAACTTCCTTTTTCATTAAAATTTAAAATAAATCCGGTTTCTAACGGGCAAATTTAAATTTGCTGTATAGAACGTTCAACCATTGTGTTTAAAATGTATCCTCAATATCCAAGAAGAAACGGGCATGAAAAAGGCCTGACGGGACTGACGAACCCCGTTCTATAATTTGCAGGTCGGTTGCTACATCCATTGAACTATCAAAATCATTTTAACTGCTGTTCGGGAGTGTTTTGTTGGCTAAGTTAATCAATACGTTCAAGTCGGATAGCTCAATAAAAACGGCAACCACCAAACAACTGGGAGACCTTCATTCAAGTCCCGGTCCCGTAAGACTTTTTTCATGTTTCCCCTTGGAAATTTCCTAGATGCATGCCTTGACGTTCAAAATCATGTTTAACCCTTTTATTTGTTGTTCTCCTAAACAGTACGAAACATCAGCCATATGACGTTCAACGTTAACTAAAGAGGATGATTGAAATAGTGTAACGAAGTGAATTCTTAATAAATAAATAAATATATATATNTAATTATTTTTTATCCACACCTATTTCCTTGTAATCTTTCATGTCTCCATTATCCATCCATTATTATTATCCATTATCTTAATTTTTACGGTCCAACTTTGGATGATTTTGTTGCGTTGTGAACCTTTCGGTCATCATGGTAACTATACAACAAACTTCGTTCAAGTCATTGCATTTATAACCTTCACTAAATGTTAACCTATACAAGGATAGATCTGAAAGCACAACGAAATAGATGCGGAAAGATGTGGAGGAATAACCTCAGCGTACGCGATCAATCGTGAAAAAATGTAAAACAGCATCTCGGGATATCATTCCTTGAGCAGCGGTAGTTTGTAATACCCATAGAAGTTTTCGTTCGGTTTGGTTTGAAGTATCTCCGTCCCTTCTCATTTACAACAACTTCGCGGCTAAATCACGGCATAAACGGCGATGAACTGGTGAAAGGAGCGGTTTCTTGTCCACAACGAACCCGAACAAATCGGCTGCATTCTTTCCCATCCTCCCCATTCCCAACCCCTGTTGCACCTGCATGTCTTTAAAATTCCGCCGGTGTGAAAATTGCCGCACAAATCTTTTTCGGCCCGATAATATGAGGGAGAAAGAGAAATGAGTTACAAGTTCGAATTCCATCCCGTCCTTTCGAGTGGCAACAGATTCCGAGCCTTCCGTGCCATCGAAAACGTGTGTAAGGTGCGTGTGCTCCCTTATTGAAGGTGTGTGTGTTAAAGAATGGGAAAGGAGACGTCTTGAACACCCAAATCTCGTGTGTGTGACTATCTCCCTCTCTTTTCTTCGGCTGGTTCCCTTTGATGTCGGCTGCGGCCCGTTCTTTTCCATGTGTTCTGGGTGAATTGATGGAAGGTGTTAGGTTGGATTGTGGAGAAAGAAGCGAGGATGGAAAATATTCGAGAGAAATGTAAGAGCTATCACGAGTTATGAAAGTCAAATGTGTGCGGTACATGAAGGTGACAATATGCAACGAACGAATGAAATTACATAAATACACTAGTAAGGTATATTTTTATATTATCTTACTATTCGCCATAGTTTGATATTAATTTTTTATCCTTCACATTTTTGGTAACTAAAGAATTCCAAATTATAAATGTGATTCTCAAGGGAGAAAGATCAGTTATCAGAGTCTCCCAACTTTCAGAGACCTTTGGCAAATCTAGAAAATTGCCAAGGGGATAATGCCAAGGGGCATGTTTATAAAATATGAAAATGTTATATGTTTATATATATGAAAATATGACAAGCGAATATGACACGTTAATGCATCAATATTTTCATTTTTATTTGAGGTCTATTTATTTTATTTTTATTTGCACTAACTGCATTTACTATGCCATAAACTAAAATAAATTCGCTCTCAAGATTTCCGTTGTAAGTTAATCTATGAGTGTATTAGTGTGTGTAAACTGTATAAGAATATTTATTTTCTCTTTGATGTGCAGCTAATTATCACGTATGTCCTCACCGCCCCCTAGTTTAGTATAACGCCTTATATACCTTTCATAAAGTAACCAACGTATGAAAGCCTAAATTTTCTCCAATGATCTGTTACAGTTCCATAACTCCGCTAGAAATTGGTAGAGGTAAAGTTATCGTAAACAATCCCGTAATAGTTCTCCTTATTTTCGAGCTCCTTGAAATGCACTAAACAAATTTCTGTTTTGTGATGTAATCAAGGAGAGTGATAGCCCCCTTCACAATTTCCAAAAAGCGACCCTTCTTTCGCTCATATTTCAATCATAGCAATAGTTTTCCACTCTTTATTCATATTTATGCTATCTTTATCATGATGAAATCTAAGCCGGGAATACGATTGAACAAGTAGTCGGTAGACCTTAAGCGGTACATAAGAAACTGAAACGTTTCTTCTTTTTTTACTTATCATAAATGAATTACATTTAAATATAAAAGAAATATGTATTTTCTCTTTCATAACTACATTCATTTTGAATTCTCACTTTCCCTATGAATATGAAATTTACTTACATTCTTATCGATCTTTTCATCAATTTCAATTTCAATATTTTTATGCGAAATCGTCATCTGTCTTTAGACCTCTGCAAATGTCTTAAAATGTCTAAAGACAGGACTGTACTACCAAGAGTCTATTCAATTTCTGAATAGATTATGATTCGAGGATTATGGTTAATACGTCTCGGAAGATATTCACAGCTATACTAATACAGATATACTTCACTCAATGAATTCCTGATTAACCTTAAATTCACTAGTTCATCCTTTGAAAAATTAGAATAACTACTTCGTTTGAATTTTTGTCTTTAAAATTCAGTACTCACTCAGGAAAATGAGTATAAACTATTTCTTTTTTTTCCCCGGTTGCTTGAAACGCAAGACAGAATAAAATTCTTTTATCACAGACTAAGTTTATAGAAAAAGAAAGATAAATAGAAAAGCATTTCTTTTCCTTATGTTTTGCTTCATTACAAATAAATTCTATAATATTTTCACTGTAATTCATAAGAAAAATATTCAAAATATCGTTATATTAATTCGTAAAATATTAATTATACCAATTAGAGAAACGAATCCCATTCAACTTGGTGGGAATTAGCTTTCATTGGGACATGGCAAGTGGGACTGAAGACCATAAATGCTGGGAAACGTTGCAATACAAGACAACGATCGTGGAGGCTTACCTTGGAAATTCCCGAAAATTGGGTGATCAGGAGAAAACTATATTGGTGAGATTTGTTTTAAATAAAAATATTTAAAACTATGCGAGTTCATAAATTACGTAGTGATAATCAAGCTATTAAGAAAATGGAGAAACAGGGAGCCACTCTGATCACACGAATACGAAAATTCCCATTACTCCTCAAAATCTAATCCTTAGCTATCAATCGCCATCTCCTATAGAAGGTTCTTCTACGTCGGATAATGTTGTCTAGTCTAGTTGTTCTTTTCGACATCGGCCATGATATATTAATATTTTTCTGTATATGATATGAGTAGTAATAATGAAATGAGTAGAGAAGTATAATTTCCCCCTTTATTTGAAATACATCACAGAGAACTTTTAAATTGGAACGTGAGATTATCTATTGGGTTACTTTCTACTTATGATTATACATCACTGTACGTTGCTCCGTCTTACGAACTGCTTTCTGGATCGAATTAATTCGATAAGTGAGATATGCCCATAAGACCAGCAGAGGAGTATTGACGTCACAGGCTGGGAGTCATGCAGGCTCCATACAACATAGTTATTTTAAAAACTTCCATTCAAAAACTCCTACACTTTTAAGAAATGACTATTTACTAATAATTGAAATTAATTACAACATGAATATGTATTAATATAATTCTTTGTTGTTACTCTAATTTTAATCACTTTGATATTAAAAATAAGAAATTATATTGATTAATAGAAAGCAAGCGAGCATGTAGAATCAGCGATATCTATTGGTTGCGATCGATCACTCCATAGAAATTTTACGCCAAATTAGTTGCGCAAAAAATTAACTGAAAATTTCCAACTACGCATTATTTTTATCATTACTTGAATACATTTTGCAATCGAGTATCAATCCTAAGGAAAACTCTTAACCTGAAATTCATTGGTACAGATAACAAACAGCACAAATTGTTGTTTAACTGTTTTCCCAATGAAGAAATCATATTCGAACTTGAACTATATAGAACCACGCTTCATAGAACCTTGAACGTCGGATACCACATTAAACTAACGTCATGTGCCCCCAAACATCTGCTCCCTGGGCGACCGCCCGGACCTTTGTCTCAGGGCGGCCCAGTATATCCATATTCTGAATCCCTTATCGCGGAATGAACGGAATTTATTCGCAAAATGGCTTCTTCTGTAGCAAAGAGTCAATCTGCATTTGAATTAATTTTCGTTTCAATTAAAATATTCGACCCTAGAGACATGCTAGATATTGAGATTGTATAAAATATAGCCCTATAAAGGATACAAATCATTTAGAACTTTTGTTTATACAGCAAGAATTTTCCTTCATAATATTGCCATAATTTTTGTTCAGTATTATTATCATGACTTCATAATTTTTGCGATTAGGAATCCTAAGATTAGAAGGCATGCTACAGTACCTAACATTTACACTAATCTTGATGCAACTGAGGGTTTGAGTTCTAAATTCGAAGAATTATTCTACACGAGAAGGTGACAATATTTCAATATACTTACTTTTCAGAAATGAAATAGACGATTTATTATGGATGAATATCTTGTCGTTTTTGCGCATCTACTATAAGGATATCCTTCTAATTTCATCCATTCCTCATAATTCCAAGCCATTTTAGAGGAACTTAAAAAGAACTATCGGATGAAAATCCAACCAATACTGGATTTCCACATGGAATTTGAGGACGGAGCGTGCAAGATACGGTCGAGGGGAGCCTTAACTAAGGACCACCGACAAAAAACCCTACCATTATAGAAAGAAAGAAAAAAAAATCAGTGAGACTTCTGTCTTAAACCACACCTTTCCGTCGATTACACACAGCGGGAACACCTTCCGAAGCCAAGGAAACAGTGAGGAATGGATAAGATGCAGAAAAAATGACTCCGCACGCGACGTGTGTGGGCCTTAAAAAATCAGGCCGAATTCCACTCAATACCCTTTCCTCAATAGTCCTTCATCCTGCTCTTCATGAATCCCAGCAAATATACAATCGTCTTTACGATCTACGAAATGCGAATCGTTTCCGTGTCGATAAGACGCTGACTTTGAAATCAGCAGTGGGGGTGCTAGGACAGCGTGAGAACAGGGAATTGCCATCTCTGTTGACATGATTTGGGCTATAGCCAAGATGGAATTCAATGGTGAGGAAAGAAGGCAATGGAGGGAAGAAAGAAACTGTTATGCTGTTAAACTTGGTGGGGGATTGAGGACCTTCGGGTCCTAACGGGGAGACCTCATAGCGGGCTGCAGTTCCTTTGGATGTGAGAACAGGGCCGGTGCTAGGCTGAACGTCACCCGCCTGAAAAGCCCACGTTGCCGCCCCGAACATTGTTATATGGAAAAGAAATGTACATACATACATTGGAAGGAAACATTTGGCGCCTCTTATGTGGGCCTAACCTCGCCGTAAGGGTGAAAAAAAAATAAACAGGCGCCTCTTATGACAGGCGCCCACCTGAAATGCAGGCGCTGAAGGCCCGCTTCTTCCGACCCTGTTAGGGTGTGTTGGATATAAAAGGTATCTTTAGGGTTGCGTAAAGGAAAAGAAGAAATAATCCAGTTTTCAAGGAGAAAGGATGTACGGTAATTTTTACGCCTTACCACAGTTTTTTTTACAGAGCGAAAGAGTTTCTGCAATTTCTTGTCTCTGATGTCATTCCCTGATGGTGTTCTACCACGAATTTGAGGTATTATTCTTTGGTTAGCAAATTCGCTAAGCAGATGGGATTCAGTGAGATGATGGATATCAATATGGAGCTACCTAGACAAAACTTCTGCGATGACGCTTACGAAGTTCAATTAGAGGTATTGTAACAAAGAAGTGGACTACTTGTATACATGGGAATTATAATCCATGACAAACGGGATAAGTTATTTTTTATGGGGGAATCAGTTTAGACAGAATTGAAATATTATACAAATTGATAACTGAAATGTAGGGAGATGTCCAAATGTGTATCAATATCCTTCAAGTGTAGTTATCGACAGAAGTTTCCAGAAATCGAGACCGGTTAAGTTGAAACGGGATCGAGAATCAGCCATTCTATTAAAAATAGGTCATAAATTGTTAGGTAATCGAGTAATTATACTACTGAAGATTCCATCTTAGTTATTTCCCCTCACAGTGTTGCGGTCTTTATTACATGGGTTGACAAATCTTCGCTGAATCGTTAAAGTTGGCTTTAGAAAACTTAGCAAAAAACACCCACCTATTATTTAATTCTGTTTTATGAAGCAACCTCAGGCTGAAAAATTTAATACCTCCACAAAGGGTCAAGTTTCCCATGGAGCCATTCTTTGGAAAATTCTTCTGAAACTGAGTTTTCTAGAACCCGTTCAGGATGTATTTCAGCCTGTTGAAATCCTGTAATGGGGGGGGGGGGGGATATGAAGAGATGTTAAGGAATGGTATAACCGTCTCCACGAGTTTTTAGTAGGAAACAAAAAATCGAAACGGAATAATTAACGGTTTTGGGTTTCGGTTCGGGTTCAACGATTTCATTTCTTCTGTTTCGGTTCGGTTTGATGCCCTGCTTCTGCCCATCATTTACAGTAATTACTTCTTTTCAGTGGAGGTTCAGAGTAGATTTGTTCGTTTAGATTGGAAGCTTGCGATGTTCCCAGTTCATAAAGTATTTTGGTGGGAGAAATAAACTAATAGAAAACATTAGGTGACTTTAGCATAATACTTGAGTGCTAAAAAAATTACTCACAATGTACATGTGCCAACATATCAAAATAATAAAGAAGAATACAACAACCGGGAAGAGAGAAATTCTCTAGAAACATGAAACAAATTAAGTTATAACATGAACCCGTGACGACGACTCGGTGGGTAATAAATTAAAGTGCGAGTAGAGGCGAGGGAAACAGAAGGGATGATACGCCATCTGAAGGCGAGGTATGCTCATAGAAAGTCTACCTCGAGAGCCTTATGGAAGCGAGGAGGCGGTTTATTGAACGCATTAAACGTTCTTTTCCGGGGCTAATCGTGTAAGGACGGGGAGAAAACGGAACTGCGGTAATGATTCGGTCGATTTGTGGCCCATTGTACCCACCTATTCAAGAATCCCGGGATGATGAAAAATTCCGATCGATGGAAAATTAACGGCGCGAGGGAAAATCAGCTTCCATTTTATCGGTAAGGCTTTTTAATGGGAGCCACGCCGTCTGCAATAGTCTCATAACGGAGCAGTTAGGCGGATGCACGAGTGTGAAGACGGCGCAGATGAGTTAAGGGTTTGGGGAAAAGGGACGGAACGAATGAGCCCGGCCTCCGCCGTCGCGAACTGGGGAAGGTGTGATTAGGAGAAGTAAGGATTGGAGCGTGATGGGAGAATAAACGTGATCTCGGGCGGCACGATCTCTCCGGCGTGTGCGAACATTAGACTGAGATGAATTCGATCCCCAAAATGATAGAAGTCGAAGAAACCGTGGAGTCCGAAAATCGCGTATCGGCAAGAGAGCGCATTACGAAACATTTGAAAATGATTTGAGGGTTGTCTGCCAATCCAAGTTAAGTGAGCGGGGAGAATAGGCTTCTTCCGCGTTAATTTTTCCTGGATGAATTTTCTCCTGAGATGCTCCGATTTTGCGAATGATTAATTCTGCCCTTTTAAAATGCTTTTTTCCATTTCGATCAAAATGAAAGCTACAGAGGATAAAAGCTCTCAAACTTCTTCGGCCAGATATGGTATCCATTCGGCTGTGACCGAATCATTCGGTCTCAGCCGCAAAAAGAATTCGTAAAAAGCTTCGAGCCATGAAACATTCCAAACATTCCTTTACTCAGATGGTTTGCTAATGCGAAATGTTTTATGTTGCATTATGTTGATCAGTTGTGAGAGCAATGAGCATACGAAAAGTTGTTGATCGAAACATTTCCAATTAAATAATACCCCGCAAGCCGCCGCATGGCACATGACAGGGGGTGAGAAAACACCGAACCTACTAATAAGCAGCCTGACTTATATTCCTAATACTATCAGGAAAAAGACAAGTAATAGCTATCCCTTCTCGCTAAAATTTTCCAAAATCTCTGTCGTCTGGTCTCAAAAACCGCGCTCGCTGAGTACTAGCTTACAGCATATATCATCTGCAACATATTTTTAAGATAGATTAAACAAGTTTCATTCGGCCGCAGAGGTCGCGACTTCCGGGTAATGCTTAATTTATAGTGACGAAAGAAGAGAGCCGCGCCCTCCTAGGTGCAGTGGTTTCCCGGGTGCGAATAATATTAGGGGCGCTAACCCGCCAGTTTTTCTTTCTATGCAAAAATAAAAATAATATTAACGTCCCAATAGAACTTCTAGCACCCGGACGCCAAGGTCTTAAAGTGTGGTTTCTGGGAATCTCCCCAGAAATCGGTATTCTGGAGCTTCCCGTTTGTCTCTTAACAAGAGTTCCGCCTGCCGAAATACAGCTTATGGAGTGTTTCTAAATCTCTAATTCATTAGCAGCAGTGTTCCAATTTTATTTTATTTCACCTTTTTTTCGTTATTAGAGCTTCCAAAAATCGGGTGCGTCTTAGATTAAAACAGGTAATCGTAAAGTAGGATCGCTTAGAAAAGTTACATTATAGCATTTAAAGTTGTGGTTAATTTTTCCCCCTGCCAGTAAACGTCCTTTTTCGTAAAGAATAATAAAATGTTGGATAATCCTTTATCTGTGTGGTCGTTGGTTACGGTAAATAAAGAGCGACATTCTTATGATACCTTGTTATATTAAGGGGCTATCGAAACCCATGCATACTTTTAAGTAATTAATAGCTACTGTTCCATTATAAATAGGTATTGGAACACTCCCCAGGGATCATTCGCCTCAGGAATATCATGCGTCTCAAAATCGCTTTATTATTTTATTTATGATGGAATTAGAAAGCACACACGGATATCATATCGAAATAGCCATAAAACTGGGAAAACTTATACCACACCTAACAAAGCATCCAAAAGGATGACTTCCATTCAAATCTGATTCTTGTGAGGATCAAAAGAGTTAACGGAGTAATCTGAGAAAGTTACAAGAGGATGAGCAAAATATATTTGCGAGTCTGTTGAATGATAATGTAGAGGAGAGAGATTGCATAATAATTCAGACGGTTTTTAAGAAGGACGCTCATTTTTCAGGATAAGAAGGGTGAGAGAAGGAAAAAAATCAGGGGATGAAATTGGTAAAAAAAGTCCGTGAGATGAGAGAGTAAGGGTTGGTGTCAGATGAGAAGGGAAAAGAGGGTGTTATGTATGATAGATGGAAAAGGTCAGATCGGGGTGGTGAACAAGGGGATGAGTTCTAGGGATATGAAAGGAGTTATCAGTCACGAGGATGAGCCACCGTGAAACAACCTATTTAAGAACCAAACGCCCCCTCCACTACTCTCATTGGTCCACTCTTTTTACCCTTAACTCTCTCTGGATCGGCGAATATAACATTTTCTCACGCGCCACTTCCTCCGCTAATATTCCTCGTCCTTTTTCCTACCGAACTCACGTTGTGTCATTATAAGAGTCCTTGCATCTCCGATTTTCTCTGCTCGGATAATAATGCAAATGATCAGAACGATGCTAGGTTGCCTCTTTCCCCGCCGTGCGCCGGGATTTAATTTTAATTCGGCTGACTCTAGCGTTCTAAGATTGGAATAGAGCGAGAAGAAGATTGCTTTAATATTTTACCGGAGCTGTTTTGCATAATTCTTATCTCATTTTTAGCACCCGAGAATAAGAGGAGGCTCTGATGATTTCAGATGAGTTCTTAGACATTTAGGAAATTGATTACCTTTACGCTCTCTGTACTATCTTCGCACTTTTTTGAAAATATTTTTAAGTTCGCGATGCACTGGATTTACAATGTAAATTCTGGAAGCGGTAGCTGTATTTTATGTGGTATCTCTTTAGATACTGGGCATTAAGAAAGAAGAAATAATAAAATCGGACATGTAATAAATTGAAAAGGATATAAGGACCTCACGCTCCTCTCGACTATTACATTTACATAAATACCCTGCAAGGGTATTATTCGAGCACAATTTCCTTAATTCATGAACTTTTCCTCTTCAAGTTAAATGTAAACCTTCACGTTTAGATTTAATTAAATAGATTATTTCCAGCAAAATTGTTTTGTTTCTTTACGTAAGAAGTGACGATCAAAGACTCATTAACATGCGTAACATAAAAATAAACCTGCCCAGGTTTGCTTCGTGATCATTTCCTCGGAAAAGCTACGTCTAAATACTACCGAAATGATTCTCCACATTTACCTGATTACTTTAAAATATCTATCAGTAACTTTGCTACAGCAATAAGACTTTGATTCTCAATCTGATTTAGCAAAATTAGGAGCAATCCTTGCCATCCTAAATTTAGCAACCTCGCCTGCCTTGCTAACAAGGCAGTGCAAATTCACGAAAAAAGTCCAAGCATACTGATGAATCTTCTTAAGCCACGAAACGAAATTCAAGCATTTCCCCAGTAAAATAACTCATCCACCTTAACTCTTCTACCTCCCACTACCACCTTCTCCTCTCCATAAATCAGGCCTTGCTCCCACTGAAACCGAGAAAAACTCATTTCTTCTGTGCGCTCATTCTCTCCCTTCTCCTTCACACAATCCTTTCCATTCTTATTTGCTATTTTAAATGAGTTGGATGCCAAAAGTATCTTAACCAATTTCAAAACGGGAATACTTTACAAAGGAAAAACACTATCTCAATTATCCGCAGTTAACTTCGAGAAGATCTTGCGTTATAAGATACAGTTAAAGATATTTGCAAATGTCTTTCTTAATCTCATGTTACAGAACCTTTGATGATATTCATTGCTAATGATTGCAGTAAATAAATTATTTCTCTCTGAAATGTTATATTATTTTAGAACAAATATCGGGGATTTGCTGAGGAAAACCTACCAAGACTACCGTCTACTATTTCATGTTCTTTGAGAAAATACTTTGGAAGCAACTTTATCGTTTGCAATTAATATTTCCTGAAATATATGCGTGGAATTTGTCATATTTTGTATAATGTAGATACAAGAGAGGAAAATAGCAGTAACAAAGTAAACTTTCTCAAAGACAAGAGAAACAATCCCTAAAGGTCTGGAAATGTGCACAAGGAAGAGAGGGGTAAAATTCTTAATTCAAATGTTTCGCCATACTGTTATGAACCTTGGGCCCAAAGAATGAGCGACATAAAAATATTTAAAGCCTTTGAGATTTTGGTGAGTGCTACGAAGAAAGTAAAAAGCAAATTCAAATTTTAAAAATACAAATGAAAAATCTGGTGTAGTTGGTGACGGGATTGGTTATTGACTGAGAAAATAAGATGAAGGCAAGAAGTGGGTGAGTGACATATTGAAATGATGGATTGATAACGAAAGTACTTGAGGACTTGAATGCAAAATAAAAGACAATGGGTGAAATGGAGACAGAGTTTTTTTTTGAAAATGGATATGAAAGAAAGAGAAAGGACGATTCATGTAGTGCTAAATTTCTGCCTACAAGAACCTATCGAGTGGTACAATTTTCAAATGTATATTTTTCATTTCGGACGTAATACAATAATTCTAATAATGATAAACTTAATTTATCTCCAGCACATTTGTAATTTTACCATTGAAAAGTTTTAGCTGTAAAATACATAATGGATCCATTGTCTCAATAGCCTATAGTATAAAAATGCTATAAATTGAAAGAGCGATAAATCGTAGATCAGACATCAAATGTTCAAACCAAGTCTTCTAATTCGACTACGACATCCTATTCGTCCTTATACAAGCCAATGGCCTGAGTTTAGTCGCTATCCTTTGCCCCTCCCACTCATGGACATCCTCATTCCTCGTCATCTTTTAACTATAACAACAGAATAGATTATCGATTGACTCTATATCACCCTCCTCAGATTGACTTCTTTTTAAAATATGGGATTCAATTTTATACGCGCTGTGCATCTCCGCCACTTCCTCATCAAATCATTTGTCATCACGATCCTCGTGACAGAAATGCCATCCATAACATTGGACCACCCCAAACGCTCGTTATTCCCTATCCGAATTGGGTCGCCACTCCTTCGCCCTTAACCTTCCCATTGCAATCCATCGCTCTTCCCATTTTACATTCGAAAATGACACCAGAGTGAACGCATCTGGCATAAGGTCGCAGTCTAGGGTGCAGTCCTGAATGCTTTACCAATGCTATTATGAACTGAATGATAAGTAACAACGAAATCCAAACCCAATGTTATCTGAAAATCGTTTTAAAGTTGCTCAGAGGTGACTAAGTCTGCAAATTAAATCATTTCATGGTAGTTTACATAAAAGCAATTGCATAATCAGGGGGATCACAAAGGCGCATATGCCCCTTTGAAACGTAAATGAGAGAGCGTCCAATTTGACGCTTTGAAAGATAACCAATCTATACAAATCCCATTCCAATAAACATGTATTAACTCTTCTTTGGACGATTTTCTGAGTTTTATGAACAGAAAAATTAAGAACAGATTGAAAGATTTTTATGCTAGTGTAGTCTTCCTTTGTTTTTGTGCAGGATGTGCTACATTCTAAAAAATGAGATCCTAATGCTCAACCTCCAGGCCTTTTGAGTTCGCTAATGCATAAAAAAATAATCTCTAATGTTTTATTTTGAAGCGTTGCAAAATAACTGCAGCATATGGGCGTAAAATATTATTATTTGTCCGAATATCGAATAATAGCCAACTATGGTTCTTATTTTAGGAATAAATTATACATAACCCTGTTTACATTGAATTATTGAAATAATATAGCTCTGTCGGTACAGTATTCAGCACAGAGTCCGGTTTGAGACTCAAATAATCCACTATTAACTACCATAGCACTGGAGAGGAAATTCGGCTTAGAAGGCAAGATGAGGAGTGAGATAGTTTATCTTTGATTTCTTCACTAGGTAAGAACTGAAAAAAGGCCAAGTAAGAGGAGCAAAATGGCTCTATGAATAACACATTTCATACCGTTCAATATAAAGCGACAAGGATTGACGCTTTTATAAAACATCTCTCATGCCACAGTAGCTTCCAAACACTACAGTTATGAACAAGACTGAGGCAAAAATACATGAAAGGCACATTGTATTATGCTTCACCAAAAGACAAGTGAAAAATGTTACCCTTTTCAAGATTTGGTTGCAGGAACAAATCCTAACATGTGGAAATAGTTCAGGATTTATAACTTAAAAAATAGATACTAGTAAAATTGCAAAAAAATATCTGTTTTTATAATATACATCGTCTCACATTCTTCCCTTCAGAGCAAGTTGATTAAAGAAATAAAATGAGGAGTGAGTTTCACACTTTTCATGAAATGATAATGACTTTTTATAACCAATAGTTCGACAGCAGTCAGTTAAACTACCTCTCAAGGCGATGGTAGGCTAAATAATACGTTAAAACGTAATTCTCAATCGTACTGAAGATGTGAATTATTTTTATGTTTAAAAGCTTTATGAGATTACCAGAGCTACTTACTTCCTTATTTTTTTATCGAAAAATTACACTCCCTGCAATACAGCTAAAAATTGTAACAAAATAACAGTGTTAGCACTTGCTTCCTTATAGTAGCACATACTTTTCCGGGAACGCTTTTTTTTGGGCTCCGGATAGCCAAATGGGCAACGCCTTTAATAATACTACTACATTATTGGCAGTTACACTAGTAGTGATTTTAAAAGTGCTACAACAGCTTAGGTCATTACGTACGTGAGCCCCGTCGGGAATCGAACCCTGTACCGCTCCAACGAAGTCGAACGCGTTACCCACATGGCTATCCGGAGTCCCTTGCTTTCTTACATGGTCTATTTAAAGCTCCACAGGTATCTTAATAAATGACATCCCGTCCTACTGTTTTACTGTTGTGTCACTTTAACCTTTTACAATCAAATTGTTCCGCTGACTCGGCATATGGAAATAACATGGCGATTAGGTGAGTCAGATTAATAGGTCGTCAGCATTCCGTTCCAAATGACTCACACTGAGGCTCCGAAGAGAAAGTACCGGAGAAGAATATTGGCAATTACACTAATTTGCTATATGTATTTCAAAACTAAATTTCGGTATTTTAAGACCGATTTTCTTAGATATGACATTTATTTTAATGCTAAATAGAATAAAGGCTTAACTTTTTGAAAATATATATATGCCATCGTTAGAACGTTGTCATGCTATTAAGATATGTTGAGTGAAATGAAAATATGCTTTTGAAATCGGTTGATCAGTTTGATCAAATCAATTAATTCATTATCCTAGAATATGAATTTAAAGTCAAAGTTGGACATTGTATTCTTAGTATTCCTCTGAAATACATTCCTTACGCGGAGATAGTTTTCGAATGAGCGTGTCAGTCATCTCTACGGGTCGTCATAGTTCATTCCTAAGGCTTTTAAGTCTCTGTATCTTGATAATCTCCAGAAAGAATGGGTGGTTATGTAATTTAGCTTTCCTATATAATATTACACTAAATTCTGAAATTACATTAAATTGATATAACTAGGTAAATTGTGATATTACTAGGTAAATTTTAAAATCATAGAAAACGGAATACGATACTACTTTTGCTTTTCTTCCTATGAAAGGCCTCTGACTTTTCAAACGCATCGAATATGTGTACCAAAAAAAATACAACCAAAATCCCTATGAGGAGAAGATTAAGGTGCGGAAGCGTAAGACATCTCCGATGACTGATGTTCAATCCAAACAGCTAAAGAAGATTACAACTGCCTCGTATTATATGCTCTTTCATATTTGAATCCCCTTATATTTCTCCTCATTCGTAAGTCCTTTTGAGTCTTTCAACGTCCCGACAACAACCTCATCTTTTTCTCCTCAGCATTAGAAAGTCACTTCCTCAAACACATCAACCCATCCTTCTTGGCGGAGGAGGGGCTAGAATTCTGCTCACACCTTTCGTTAATTATAACCATATAAATGTCCCTTTCCAAATTGAGGGTTCGATAACTGAAGTAGCTAGACAGTTCACCATTTTCCCTCTCTTCTATTATGTATGTTGACGAATAGAAAATATCCCGACGCACTCTTCACTCAATATTTTCTTTTCCATCGTTCGAGAGCGTTTTAAGTAGTTTTACAAGATGAAAATTTTAAGAATTTTGCAAAAGTACTGCTCAAAAAATAAGGAGTTGTGAAAAATATCTAGAAAATTAACACAAAAACAAAAAAAAACTTTTAAAATTGATGCGATTAGCGGAGTCCCGACACTTTTCACCGAATGATAGTTGATTATGAATTCCTAATTATTGCAGAGTTAAAAAAAAATGTATTTTAGATCAATTTACTCGTTGTCACCTTAATTATCACAAATATTAGCCTACCGCATAATCATTTTCTCTCAACTTAGCTTTCAGCTGTGACTCAAAATATCATTTGTTTCCTTTGTCAGATTAAGTCAGTGTTAACTATTTCCATAGGTTGTATCCAGTGCTGACATAATGATATATACAGATAAGTTTTATTGTACGATGGATCTAACTGTCATGTACAGTAAAACTGAACGTTGATAAAATTAATATTCAAAGGACATGTTATATCTTATTTGGCTATTTGCATTCGGCTGAGTATGATTTTTGATACGATATAACATATTTTTCGCCAAATCAGATTAATTTAATAAATCTAAAACATAAAAGTATATAGGGAGTAAATATAGGATATAAATGGAACATAATGTATAATACTTTATATTCGATATTTCATGACCGTTCTTTCTCCATTATGCGTGCGTTTCTTTCCAAAAAATTGATGCTTTTCCAGAATAACCGATCATGTTATGAAAATCATCACGATACGTATCCTTTGATGGGATAGAATCACAGAAAGAGTTATAACAGCCTTTGTACCAGCAAATCGGTTTACCGAAGAAAAGATCTCATATCAACGCCCCATCTTCCGTGATTATAATTATTCATCAGCGTCTTTAATTAAGAAATAGCATCTGCGAGAGTACTGTTTTGAAACATAACATCCGACATTGAAACCCCGGATTGTTCTCCGGATCCTATTTTTTCAGTGAAACTCTTTGTGTGTGTTCTTTCCTTGATACCGCCGTCCAATTTTTCTCCAAGTCTCATCATCACCGGTCCAAAACCTCTCCTCTCACTTTTAAACTCCTGTCCATTCTCACACACCTTCTCCCCTCCTCCCACGCCTTCCCACACTCATTTCTTTTACTTCTTCCCTCTTCTTCGCCGCCTCTTGACAACCACTGAACAAATGAAAGACGCACCCCGCAGAGAGACAGCGGCGGCGAATACTATTGAGAGGGGTGAAGATGGAATGGAGGGCGGGTGTGAGATGCGGGGAAGCCGGCAATTCTATTTTTTTTACGGGACACATCAGGATATAACGACGGGATGATCATCCATCCAAATCACGCACGCCGTGAGAAATTTTTGGGCCCTCGCGCGGCAATTCACACCCTCTGGCTACGCGAGGGAAGGTGGTTGGGTAAAAGATCAAAAACCCGACGCTCGGTAGGCGTGCACACTCCTCTGTATCGTTTGATAAATTTAAGTCGGAGTTGTTTATTATTTTTCGAGCATAAAAGACTCGCACCGACAAAGTTTCATGCCCTTGTAGAACACCCTGGGTTGGAAGGGAATCTTTGATAATGCGTGTATCAACCCCTATCCCAGATGCTATCGCCGAGAAGGTCCCGTAATTACCGGGAAAAATGTTTCCCTTAAAATATGATTGGTGTTTGCGCAAGAATGATTGTGGAGACTTTTTCCAGGCTCATAACATAAATTTTTATCGGCTGAAAATAAATATGCATGGTATATTTTTTCGTAATTATTATTTTCCTTGCCCGACTGAAAAGGATTTCCCATTCCTAGTAATCTGATAATGCCGTATGCTTACTACGATGTTCATTTGATGTTAATAAATAGTGTTATAATAATAATTTGATGTTAATAAATGATGTTCATTTGATTCGTTCGATTTTCATAGAATGTTACGAAAGTATGCCGTGACATGCTCTCTCAGCAAGGTATAAGAAACTAATCATATTTTTAAAAAATCGAGCAGATCTGACCATTAGAGTGTTTTGTAAATACGCGTGAAGAAATTCAGATTTGCGAAAAAAATATTTTGTTTTAAGACCTTACTTATCTGTCATATTTCAATCATATTCCAAAACTGTCATTGACAAAAAGTAAAGCAATAAAGAAAATTTCCTTTTAAACTAAAGAGGTAATAGCAAACAGTAATTTGTTTCATGATGTCTACCTGTAGACAAAAATAATCGTAAATAAAAAAGTGGTTGTTTTTACTTTAGTATGGTGCCGTTCCACAATGTAGAGCTTGGATGTATTAGAAAATGTCCTCCTTTGAGAGAAAGGGTTAGTGCCTCCTTTTCCCTTGAGACGCGAAAGATTAGATTAATCCACTTTTATTATCAGGAATGGAAATATAACTGCAAAGCAGTAGTAACTACGGTTTTGGAGTTCCTTTTCCTCATAATTTACTAACGGCCGCGTCTCTTCTCTTTCCTTCCAATAATCCACTTTTGATTTTATTTCCATTAAACACTCATAAATTTACTATTTATACCAATTTATTTTTATCGTTCTCGATACAATGTAAAGATGAAAGGGATAGCAATCATGATATAAAATTAATCGTGAATATGAAAATATTCTTTCCAAGTTTGTGTACAAATACGCGGTAGAATTCATTTCTTATCCTTGACATTTTGCTTAGTCTCTATTACATATATTTTTGGTAAGCAGGGGTAAACGCAGATGAGAAAGACTGTCTAAAGTCGGATACATGTTGGATTTAAGTGCTCTTGCTATATCATATTTAAGAGGCAAAATGATACAGTCTCGTATTCAGATGCTATTGACTACACAAGGTTATTACAAAGTCAAGTTTAAAATTCTGCATTCGTTAACATTTCCGAGGATAAAACGAATTCATCAGAAACTTGTTACAGGGACCCAATTTTGGCTTCTCTTCACTTTGAAACTTTCTCCGGATTATCTGTAATAATTATAGATTTCAACCAAATATTAACTTACAAAGTTTTGTTTTTCATTAGATTTTATAACGGCAAAAACTGGGTATACAATGCTAAGAGATAAGTTTGTTATCAATTATCTACAAAAGAGATATTATTGCGATCAATAAGTTATTTTGGTATGAGTTATCTTAAATGAGTTAAGACCAGCTTTCGTGAAAGAAGATGCTCGAAAAATCTACACGATATTTATATAAAGCTGAGATGTGATTAATTAGGCCAAATTTAATTTGCATTCATATTTTGCATGCTCGGTACGATATCAGCATTTAATGAGGTCGACGCAGGAAGATGTGATTTCGTGGAAAGACGCTATAATCAATATTCTTTCCTCCTTGCTAGCTGATTCTTAGATGTTTGCTTAAAAGCTTTTAGGCAGACAAATTAAAATTAATCCTAAAATCGGTGTTCCTTGGGATGGGTTTCGGCCTTTCCCCCAATTTCATTGAATTACGCCCAACCAATTTTCCTAGCTTCGACTTTATCTCGAGTATTTGAAAGCCTTCATTTGTAATTTTCTCAAATTTATAGCTCATTATGAGTTCTACTGTACAGCATACATGTTTCTTATTGCTACTTGGCTATGAGAATGAGAAAACGATGGAAATCATACAACTGTAATATATTCTGTTCCCAAGCAATCATAGTGCATCATTGTGTCCAAATATCTTTGTAATTTCCTTTCCGACAGAATATGAGAAAATAGGGAAACTTTTCCTGTAAACATCGATTCTACAAAATAGATTAACTACTTCACGATTTAAATAATTACCTTGAAGATCTGCCGGTATATTTCAAATACTTTCATAATACGGTGCGCATTTCAGAGAAATAGTTTCTTCTCCCCTTCTAGCCTTTATAATAGGCATGAAAAGAGCGCAATTTTAGAGAAAAATATTACTCTATCGAGAAAGAGAGAGGATGTTAGTTCTCAACGTAAAACAAATTCGCAACTTTATTCAAGTGTTGGTGAAACGACCACTTTTGTAGAGGATTGAGTGATTCTCTCGTTTTTACGTAACGAAACATCATCAGCGTAAGAATGCCCTCGCATGCGAGAAATTGGCAACTGTGCGATCGAGGAGCCAGTTTTATCGCATCCACAAAGGAGGAGAAAGACGACGAATGAATGTTGGGAATGAGAAAGCAAATGAGGAGTGGGAATAGGTTTCGGGGCGTGAGGCGCGGACGGAACGTGGAGAGAGGGCGTTAAAGGGGAAACGATGATCGGCAAAATTCGTCTTAACAAATGAAGGTAGGTGGCCGCCCCCTCGAAAAACATCAAAGCATCGGCCCCGCGTGAATCGGTGATGAGGAAGTGTGAGGTTGGCAATGGATGCGAGGCGAGAGGAGGCAGAGAGAATGACAGGCGTCGTGATTCAGGGTTCGTCCTATTTTCTTCTCTATCAGCTCTCCTCATCGGCCGTGGGAGTCTCCGAAAGAAAAAGAGAAGTAGTATGCTTCGATTCTGGACGACTATAGCGGAATCGTGGGGCTGATCTTCAACTGTCATTTTTAACACGGACGCTTCGTGATAGGAGAGAATTCTATTTGAGAGCCTTTCGATGAGGGAGGTGATAATGAAGCTGTAAGCAACTTATTTTCTGTATTAGACGCTAGCTCAAACGTTGGAAGTTAAAAAACCTTAGTTAAATAGTTAAAGTGCCTCGATTAACATCCAAAGCTCTATTCTGCATTATTATGTTTTTCATCGAATCAAACTGATGGAGGTGATTTTTGTTGTTTATTAAGTTTTAATTTATATTTTCTCACGGAGGGGAATCAAAATACAAAACCAATTAAATACGAAATGGAAATATTTTCTGAGTACGAAATTTACTGCGGCCCCAAGAACCCGCATCATCCAGAAATATTTAGGATTCGCGTTCGTTTGAAACCATGTGCATCGAGTAAGCATCGGTTTCGATGCCGTGCTTTCGGGTTCTGTCTGAAGAAATTCAGATTTTTTTGTGCCGCAATTATTTAAAATAGTTATTAAGCCACTCAGGGAAGTAAATGACGATTATTACAAACCAACAAAAATTACTAAAAGTAATAACTATTCAGTTAGTTTTGCTAGATTTTCATTTACTTTCTTGTACTATTTCCTCCTGAGAAGAAATATAAAAATGCCATTATGATCCTTTAAAGTATTGATACAACTCCTACCACTTTACGACCAGATATTGACAAAAGTTTTATACCTGAGGAAATGCAAAGGACTAGCAATGATATAAAAGGAAGAAAATTATATTTCTTTGTTCGACCTTTCTTAGCCTGGATGAAGATTTACACTCCTTAAAGATCGTAGAGTCCGTCAGACGTTTCTAAGTTAAGCAGTCGCCAACCTTTTGGACCACTAATATGAAGTTTTTTTAAGGTTAAAAATATACATAAAACAACTATCATAAAACTTCCATTTTATTAATATGAGACTTGCTCGTCTGCTCTGTGTTGGTGAAGCGAAGAATTTACAGGATACAATGAAACTGTATAATAAACAAAAATAGGTAAATGATGCTAATATTTCTTTTTAGTCCACCATCAGTTTTTCAGGGACCATTAGTGTTCTAGTTATAACAAAAAAATTGGTTTTGAAACCTAGAATATAGAAAAATTTGTAACAGGCACATAAATAAGAGTAATATTATATACATTTAATTTAACATTAATGTGAACTCTTTCCTTATTCCAAAACAATTTTTTGAGAATTTTGACGTACTCACTCTGAAATTTCCACCTAACACCAAAAAGTTTGTTTTCTAGACTTTCTTCACATATGCTAAACGGCCGTTTAGCATATTTTAATTTTAGCATAAGGGATTCATATATGTCAGGAATTATTCTGAAAGTAAAATTTTAAGTTCAACATTTCTGTTGCATTTTGCCACCTGTTAATTAGTCTAATCTAGATTTCTATGGCACCATTGCATTTTTAACATTGAAAATATGGTCTGAACCCAGCTGGAAATGTGTTTTATGCCTGCGTATAAATGTGGCAAAGCCAACTTTTGGATAATACTTACCAGGATTACTGAAAAAATAAAATTTTAAATCGAATAGATGGAATTCGTTTCTCACTTCAAAGTATTTATTTCCACCTTCTCTCACTAATGAATTTGAGTTTTTTTCACAAAATAGGAATTCCCACCTCTTTGAGATTTGATATTGCAGCAGTAAAAAAATGTTACCTTTTCGATTGGCCCAAAATGTAACTAAGAGAAAAAATTTTAAATATATAGTGTATGCATTATGGTCACTATTTATATCCTCCCCATAGATGTGCTTTGGTTTTGTACAAAATTATTACAATTTATGAACTAATTCATGTTTCAGTTTATAAGATTTTTTAATCAGTAGTATTACTTTTTCTTCATGCCGCCACATCACGGACCGATTGACTGAAACATTCCGATTTCAGCGGAATTGTTGCAGAATCCCTTGGAATTTCCGACTCAATGCTCCTTTGAAGTTTGAGAAATCTGGAATCCGTCAATAAATAAGCAAAATAAACATACGTCCATAAAATATCTATTGGAATTTGTATATTCATGCGTTTCAGGTTTTCCCACTTTAATAATGTATGTATAGGCAAACATTCTAATCGTGGAAATAGTAAGGTATGGGCGTTTCTAATGCCTAAAAGTTATCAAAGAAAGAAATCTTCGCATGTCTCTGGTATGATGAATTACAGCTTTTATAAACATTTATGTGACTGAAACTTCAAGTACCGTTTTATCCAAAGAGAGATCAACGCCTGAAAGGATTTTATAACAAATATTGCGTGGGAAATATCAATACCTGGGACATAGGGAACAGGTGGGAATGGGATTGGCTAAAGCATTGAGGGCGTAGGGGATTTCTATAGGTAACCTTTCTATGCTTAAGGATTGAGCATATGTGAAAGGGAACCCTCGCCACGGGGAGTAAATGGGAACGGATCGGCTCGGAAGGTAAGACGGCAAGTTTATGGTAGAAAAGGTGAGCAATGCCCGAAAAGAAATGACAGTTGAAGATGATCCTCCACTCTAAACTTGTCAGTGCATTAAAGTTAAAGCAAAATAAACAATGGATGCTAAAGTTTAGAACAGTTTTTAGGATATTGGTGGTTACAATATTTCCTGGTCCCTGAATGTTTTTTTCTTTAGGTTGTCATTAAGAGTTACTTTAAACGTCTCAATTATACTTTCAACTATTCCCGAAGCAAGATTTCAGAGGGTATGATGATCGGAAAATTTACCATCAGATAAAAGGTTTGCAAACACAAGCTTACTAGCAGCTGACAAACACGCCAAATGTGATGTTTTAAGTGGTGTTTTCCCATATACTTTTCTTGAGAAAAAGAAACTTTTTATTGGATTTAATTCCATCCTGCATTGAAATAGTATCGAAAACCTTAAAGAATTAAAACAATATATTTAGTAATAAATAGTAGTAATTTTTCAATGGGATTCTCTTCTTTTCGCATTACCACTTGATAAACCATTAATGTCATGCGAGTAGTCATTCAGAGTATTGGATGGGGTGTGCCAATACCGAGCCCTTCCGAGAAAACTAACTGGTTTGCGTTTCTAATACCATCTGGTAAATAAAACCAATAATAGCAATCTCATCTCACTGTTTTTTCGAGAAATTGCTTCGACGTCTGGCTTCGGAAATTGCGTTCGTCGAGAAAGCCAATCACGATTTTGCGTATTTCATCACATAAATCCCTACTCAAAAATGTTTCAAATAGCCTATGCCTTAATCTAATCTTCAGTCCTTAAGAAACAGTCGAGGGTTCTGATCATATCTGATAAACAACTATCAAATCTGTAATCGCAATGATCGCGTGGATCGCAATCGCGTGGACTACGCACAGTACACTGTGCCGGAACAGCAGCATATCGCAAAGGTTATACAATTTGGATGTGTGCTACATCTCTTCTATCGATTGAGAATTTTTTAGGCTAATATTCGCGTTTATTGCTCTTTTTGCGTCACAATGAGGAATTTTTACATTAAATTCATAACATGAAATGGCTCTTTACAATATGATAATATGATAGTAAAACGTGTATATTTCTAAGGAGAAGTGACACATGTCGATTTATTGATACGATCATCACACTAATAGTTAAGCACTAATCAAGAATACAAGTATACTTGAACATATGGGCATTGCTACTCGAAACTCATGCCTTTTAATCTTTACTAGTAAATAATTTCCTTGGAAAAAATGTTTTAAGAAATTTTATAATTTCAGACAAAAATCTATTCAATGGATTCCATCACGTCTTAAGAAATACTTTCAGCTGAAATGCCTCGATCAATATTTTATATGCCTTTTTATTTTCAGTTAATTGTCAGTTTAACTTTGAAATTTTAATATAAATTTCCGCTTGTACCTCGCATTTTGTATAACGCATGAGTGGGCATATTACTGAATTTTAGTTGTTAATACATATAGGAAAAAATTCTTTTAATCCTTATAAACCAAGAAACTATTTTAGGCATTACATACCTTAGTTTATACGATCATGCTGAAGGAACGAGTTCTCATTTATCGCAGATAACCCAGGAAAATAATCAACTTCCATTTCTGATACCTATCTCATTAACAATTGCGATTCTAACTCCGAGTCGCCTCACTCTCCCTCCCAGTCAGCTCAGACACCTCGGAGGTCACGTCACGTCACCCGCTAAACGTCACTTTTCAAGACATTGATGTATGACTGTGATTATTTCCGTTCACGGATTAGGTTCTAAGTGTTTACCCTCTTGTCCCGTGATTGATGACAGCTCTTTCCGGAACTTCTTTTCTTCAGCGGTAATTTCACTGCAAACACGCGTCACACGAAATTACATCCAATCCACGTCCGGAATGAAACACCAACCAGTCTTCTCTTAATGTTTTCAAAAACCCATTGAAAGCAAATAATAATAATTCTATTCCCTAAATTGTAGCGAAACTATTTTGTGATCGTGACATTCGCAGTGAATAATGGACGTGAGTCACGGGTCTTGCGGGGGTTTTCTTCCATCACCGTTTGTTTCGAATCAAATTACGCCTCGGTTAGCGCTTCGCGTTTCTCTTTTTATGGTCGATGAGCACCTCCGCTTCAATTCGATTGCCTTATTACGCCCTCTGGGCACAGTTAATGAAGTCGGAGATCAAACGTTTGGATTCCTTAGTCATTTATGCAGCAGTCTTCGCTTTGAGGGATTCTATGATTACTTGGTGAGTGATTTTTCCTCGGATGATATGTATGCATACCGAATGTCATGTTTTTGGCATGTCATCAGCGTTCATATACGTGTTATATATATATAGGCGCTATAAAGAGGAAAGTTGTCACGTTCATCAAAAACAGACGATTCTCTCCGGCTTCTACTACCATCATTTCCTCTAAATAATTGAAAATTCTCACCTTCAAGATTACTTGTTTGATACGCGGCATTATATTTTGCTTACAAAGCAACTCTTAAAGATTCTTCCGCCTAATAACTTACTTTTTATTGGAATGTTTTATCTAGGAGGGCATAGAATAATATTTTCTGACTAGTTATCAAGACTAATATTCTCAAAATAAAACGGAAAAGGAATATATTTCATTCCTATAGAATACATTCTTATTAATTGCAATAGAGCGTAATTTTATTTAGAGGTTAAAACGTAGCAAAATGTTTCTTATTTTCCACTCAAGTCTCACGCGTATCTTTAGAAGTAAACAGAAGTTACCCCATGTTATATGTGTTAGCTTCGATTTGAGGAAATTAAAGCTGTTTACAACTTTGCAATTTTTGCATCTTTTCGTCGAATAAAGGTAAACATGTTACAATAATCGCAAATTTGCAAACATTAATTCATTCGTCAAATGAAGATAACATTTTGACCCGAATCGGCTTCTGTTATGCCCAACTTCTGGCAACATTTTTACAATAGAAATTTGCAGTATGAACGGTAAGAAAACAATTACTAACATTAGGATTTGAAAATCTGAGGAATATTTCCAACACTACCTTCTGATATCATTTGTAATGGACTCATATACCCTTTTAGATTTCTTCTATATTTAGATCTGTTATGGAGTTAAAAATATTGGAGGTTCAGTCAGATATAAACGGGTGGTTAAATTGAATTAATTTTGGCTGAGATACATTTTGGTCTGATGGTCCAATCTGATTATTTGTACATCAAATTGTCTGAACAAGTAAACTAAATTGAAAAATAAGGAAATTTGATTCAACTCAGAACTTGAAAATATTCTAAAGTATTTTAGACTTAACCTTGCCGGAGTAGCCATAAATGCTTCGCGGATGGTTTTGGAATTGTAGCTGTGCTTTTTGAATGAACATATGAAAGGCTATTCGGAAGTTTGGAACGTTGGTGAATTTCGGATACGTACATGCAGTACGATTACTTGGAAGTGGACATCCACCCCAGCCCTCAGCAGAATACGGGTGGCAAAGGTCGTATTACCAGAGGGAGGCAGCAATTGCGGGAAGCACATTCATCCACGCCAAATATCTAGGATTGTGCACCGCGGGTGGTGTGCCGCCGCCCCCGCGCGCCAATTACCGATCTTTTGCGCTCAAGAGGAGCGTCACTTCCGCCCCAATCTCACTTTATTACGCCATCTGCCGTTGGCCACCCTCGTCGCGAGTTCCCATATCTCCGCCCACAACTCGCAGTACAAACTCATTCACTTCCAGGGGAAAGAGCTATAATCTTATTTACCATAAGAGGGTAGTTTATAGCCACAGGAGGCAATCAATTGTCCAATATCAAATAAATTCGATATGGAGTGGAGTGGTACTGTGTGGTGTAATTTTTGATTTGGTACACTTATATTTCCTTCGGATATTTTGTTATCGGCTTATTTTTACCATTATCCTTTCTGTAGTTACTGTTTTTATTGCATAGTATACGAGAAAATTGGTTTAGAATGAATAATGAATGTATGAACTTTCTGAGATTTATGAATACGATGATTTCCTCAACGTCGCATAGTGTATACATGTTCTCGGATCACTCTACGTCCATAGGATTGTGATGATATGCTTAGCTATTTCTTTGCCTATAAGTTATCCATGAATTCGTTCATTTTTACCTAAGACAAGGTTGATTGGACAATTACGTTCATAGAGCGATAAGTAAATTTCTAAAGTGTTCGCCGTAATTAATTTATTATCATCGAGCAATTTTGGATGGAAATGACCAGGCAGTTCTGGGATCAATGATTAACAAAATAATCCTTCCTCTAACGGAATTTACTTATGACAAACAAGTTGACAGAGCCAACCAGCCAACTTTGTTAGCGCCGAAGTCAGTTCAACTTTCTCCCAAAACCTGAACAGAAAGTAACCTTTAACAAATTAACGAAAGTGGAAAAAGCTCCTATCGATCCAAAGCAATGTATAGTAGTAGTAGTAGTTTATTGACATAAAAACGTTTACAGTTGCATTCAGACATAACTCTGAAAGTAAACAGATGTCTCGTCAAAGAATATTTTTACATTATGAATATTAACACTTACATACATTAATTTGGTCTATACAAGTACAAAACATGCGCGCCAACATCTCATCATTATTTCTACCCAACATAAAATATTACAAGAATTATTTAATACGCTCAATTTTTTAAAATATTTACATTAACAAATGTAACTTTTCATATATATACTTTGCATGCACACATATACATACATTATTATATATACATACATACATATTTATAAATGAATATAACCATTCATCTTTATAGCCAAATATATATACATATATCTTTTCGTACAAATATATATTTGCAAACCCAAAAAATACAGAAAAATTATAAGTCATTCCTCCCGTCCAACTAAATAAAACCACGTGACTCATTCAAAACAAAACACTAAGATTAACTATAACTAAATTACAGTACATCAATCATACAATTTGACAAATTTAATTTAAAAATTCATCGATTGAGTAATAGCATTTGTCAACTAACATATTTTTTAACTCTCCTAAGAAACTTCTAAATTTGTATGGAACCTCTCTCTGATCTCAACTGGTAAATTGTGGAACATTTTTATTCCCATATAAAGGGGGCAGTATACGCCTCGAAATTTAAACCACTGTTATATACATCACTAAAACTGAGTTTCCTTTAATTTTGAAATTAATTTAATATTGATTTTTTCAAAACACGGATTTGACAAAAATCGGAAACGATATTTTCTTAGGTTTCTTTCACATCACTTTTTCATTAGCTCCAACCAGCGTATAATGAATGTTAAAAAAAATACTATGAACAGCTTGGAACCAGTTAATTATCAATGTTTTGAAACTATTCTGTTTCGGCATCTCTGATTTGCATAATGTAAACGTAATCATTATAAAACTAAAACGGTTAAATGTTTGTGAACAATAAAACCTCTCAAAATCGAATATAGAAAGCTTAGAAGGATTGCAATGCATTTCTTTGGTCTTGAATGTATCGCAGCGAAGTAACTGCAGAGGAATCTACTACTGAGAGGAAACGGGCATGACTTATTCACTGAATTTCAAAATGATTTCTACAAGCCGATGAGTTCAATGTCTCGTTGAGTTATGGCCATAATTTGATTGAGAAAAATGAAATGAAAGATTAAAGACCTTCCGCCGTATGAATTAGCGGAAGAGATCAATGATAACTCCTTACAACCCACTATTAATTGCCCCCGTAGAGCGATTCAATTTTTCAAAAATATGCTGATGATAAAGTTAATTAATCAACAATTCAATCCTGAAAATCGACAGCTGCTAAATTACTTTGCATGGTACATCTTTAATATTTATATTTCTTCGAATCTTGACTCGTATTACCAATAATTTCGGAGAATGCATCTTCAGGTAGAGGAAATATTCAGGTTCAGGAAATGTCTAGTGTCCAGCAGCGTGTGGAATCTCCATTGTATCCGTATGGATTTATTAAAACGATCGGTTTTCCTAGAATCATCAAATACCATTCTACTACCGCTTACTGAGAAACAGATATAACTCAATATATGACATGAAAGATTTTCTTCTAAGGGTAATAAATCACATATTCGAATGACAACGGAAACAATGCAGATACTTGGAATAATTTGAATTTTATTTATATAAATTATATATTAAATAATTTGTCAAAGAACATACCACCAAATGTGACGAAACAGTAAATGCAGACATCCATCCTAGGCATCATGGGTTCGATTCTAGGAGGCCCCAAAAGCGGTACTTTTCCAGTTTAAATGCATATAGAGCATTTTCAAAAATTCGTTTAGCGTATATTGCATAAAGATAGAACGTTGAAATTTACGGAGTCGTTAGAACGTGTTTTTATCTTCCGTACGAATATGACGGTGATTGACGGTAAATATAAGGAATAAAATAATGAATGACGCGACCTAGCAGGCCAGAAATAACACCTCTTTAATAATAGAGGGAGTTAATACAGGAATTATAACTAATGAATTTTAAAGCATACCTAACATAAAGTAAAAGTTTAAACAAACCAAAAATGGAATTTACTTGTAAAAGATGAAGGATCTATTACGGTTTTTCCTGAGGTTTTTAAATTTGAGAGCGATATAATAGCGTGGGTTATAGATCATTCCTCGTTGTCCAGGGATATAAAAGCTTTCCCTAACAGTGGGCAAAAATAATTCTTATTAACACTTAGTTGCAATTTTAAACATTATCATTTCTCTCGTTTTACTATATTCTATGTGATATGACAATGGTGTTTCACATTCTACTGTAGTTGCCAAGCAATATTTAAATTTTCTATTTCAGTTATCTACCTTTAGAACACGGAATTTTATGAAACTCTTAGGAATGAACTATTGGGCAGTTTGAAATAGTATCTATGTCTATTTTATGTAAGCAATAGTGACATGTTACTAACAGAGTGCTAATCACACCACGGGAACATAGGCGGGAAGGTATAATTGATTTTAGGCAGTAAGGAATGAACTTTTCACGTAAAGCGTAATTAATGCCAAATCCACAACTTCATTGCTGAAAGTCGTAGAGTTTATTGTTTTAATCCTTAATGTCTGGAACATTCTTCGCCTCATTTTTCTCTCAATAGCATTATATAATCCAAAACTTACAAATTGTGGTCCTTGATCACGCCGCGATAAAATCAACCGCGAAACGTCGGCAATTTGACTAATCGCACATGAGTACATAGATTTTGAATTCAGGATCTTTCTCTCACGTTTACAAATTGCACGAGCCATTACAAGGACAATAGAGCCATTAAAATGATGAATGAAGGGAATCTGGCACCCGAAAATCAAGCTTGCATGGCTTCCCTCAAAGGTATCGCGTCGGCATCGTTATAAATACCTTGGCAACCTCGTCCTGCAACGCAGCACACATCCCTCTACGCTTAATCTCCTCATTATCCGCTCTGAGAATCGCACCATCGTGAAACCTTATACCTCTAAAGAATTCCGTCGCGTCACCCCTTACTTACTCCCACGCGAGAACGCGCGGCAGACGCCAAATTACCCCTCGATGACAGTAGGGTATGAATACCAATTAACGTGCGGAAAAAAGATACCGGCAGGATATCCTACTGGGAAGAAAAAAGATGGCCTTTGGCTCGAAAATGAACCATAATAGATTGAGAAGAAGGTTTCCGGAGTAGCTAGCAAGAAAGCTGGATTCCTCCGCTCTTTTTCACTGACGAAGTGCTACCGTGTTACGTCGTCTCAGTAAAAGCCGTTCGGGTCGAATCCCTCCCTCCTCCCGCTACATAACTATTCAAACCTCACACCAAAATCCACTTTTAAGGAGCGACAAAAGCCCCTCCTCATCCCAAAAAAAAGAACGCAAAGGGAAAAAGACGTCCAATAGCAGTAAAATCACCAAGAGGAGGACGGAGGAAAAAGAATTGAGCGGATCGTAACGCGGAGAAAAAAATTACGACTCCTACCGGAGATGTAAAGAGCTGAATTATTCTTATCTTCCTAACCTTTTCGGAGGACATAAAAAAGGATGAAAACCTCCTTTTACCTTTGGAAAACATGAAAGAGATGGCGTCGGAACGAGAGGTTGGAATGCGCGAGGGGATTGGATGGAAACGAAAGGCTTAAGAGTTTAGAGAAGAATCTGATGAACGATGGGCTGAGAAATAAATGTTTGACTTGGTGTTCGACGGTTGGGTGAGGGAAGAGTGCTTACTTCAGAATCGGAAAAGGTAAGAGATGGAGAGGGGGACATAGAGGGAAGAAATGAATAACATTTTAGAATGTAGTTTGCCTCCAGGGGCTCCCTGATCGCCAAGTGGGTAGTGCATTCGCCTTTGGTGAAAGGCTCTCGGGTTTGAACCCCGGTGGGAACCCGTATTTATTTATTTATTTATGCTTCTGTGCCCTTAAACATATCCTTTCATTGGAAAATCATAGTTAACTACTGATAGTTAATCCGATTAGCTGGGACTCGAACCCGGGACCCCGGGGCTGGAGCATTATCATGCCAACCACTCCCCCACCGCGGCCGGTATTTGCAAAATTACCTCTGTTGTCGAGGAATGTCTAACTATAATACTAGTTTAATTCCAATGACCAGTCTGAATAAGAGCTTGTTTCATCAGGCTCGTAATTTTCATAAGAACGTATCAAAAGTACAAGTACAAATCTATACTACGACAGTGACAGTGTACTTCGGGCTATACAGGTGGAAAAAGAGAAACGTTTTGAGTCGACATAAATGATGAAATTGCGGGACTTCCTCGAAAACTAAAATAATTCAATTTCGTTGTAGTTCGACCTGATAAGTCGGTTATTAACTTCCCGTTTTTTGGAAGGCAAAATAAACTTCTGTATTTCCTTCTACAGCAATTTTCTCAACCTTCGTGACTTGTCACTTTCAGTAGGAGGTGGCCTGTTTTCACAAGATAATGTTTTCCTTTAAGCACGGAAGAGAAATATCTGCAGAGCAAATATATATTTAATTGGAATTTTTTTTTTAAGTGAAGGAGAATACGAAGCAATACAGACCTCAGGCAGACTTCAGTACCATGAGTTTAGATGTAGATATTACTGATTATTAACAGAGCCACGCTTTATGTAGAAGCAATTTCTTGCCTGAACAGAGTATTTTGGATCAACAACGAAAAATAATTCGATAGGTCGCCAAATTTTATTGCATTTTTCAAGAAAGTTCCAACAATGCTATCCAAGTAAATTTTAACGCGATTCCTTGTGTGTTTCTAGCAAGTTAGGGTGTTTACAACCTCAACTAAACATAAATAGGGCGACATATGTCATACCAATCTGTTTTCATTTTTGCCGCCATTATACACGAAAGGAAATGGCGTTGAAAAAGAATGTTGACGCCAAGAGTAAGTGGTAAAAAGAAAGGTAAAGTAGGCGGGAGTGAAAGAAGGATGGCGGGAAAAGAATGAACCGAGAAGATGGCATGTTGGGATAGCCGAGAGAGGACAAGAAAAGGGGTATTTGGGATGTTAATCTTGCTACTTCTCACATCTCCCACGCTCTCAACACTCCGAATAAGCTTCCCCGGTTCCGGAAGCCCTTTCCGCCTCCTCCTTGTCCTAATGTCTCCACTCCCTCCTCTTGTGGAATCCACCATCTTTGACTCCTCTACACCTTCATTTAGTGCCTATTGGTTAGCTAGCAGCATCCTTTCGAAGCTTTTAACGTGGAAATGTCCACTCATTGAATTTGGAATTGCTCACATCTTTAAGCATCAAACGCAATAATGCTGTTTTTGGAGCCTGCTGCAAAACCGTTATATACGCGCACTTTTAGAGTATTTCTTCTTAAAATTTTCAACTGTCGGCGTCGCATAAATCTTTAACATGAATTGTTGTACCTCCTTACAAAAACTTCGAATTTGTATAAACTGCAGATGTCGGAATTTTGGCTCTCTACACTGTAAAATTATAAAGGAAAAATGAACTACTGAAAAAAATCCTTCAAAAATCCATAACAAATAACATTATAGTTATGTAAGGTAAAGGATGAGGTTGTTATCTTTTTACAATGAGGTGTGGGCCTAAAACCTAGGGACAAACAGATAAGATAAATAGCAACACGACTGAGACCTGAACCCAGGTCTCTCACTTTCGGGAAGGTCTCCTGACCACTGAACTACCATGCCTCGTCTATTCCAAACTATTACGGGAATGCTTTATGAGCAATACAAGTGGAGCTCCGCATAACGGCACCAACCACCGCGATTCACTACGCAACAACCTATTTTCCCTTATTTGATTCCGTTGGGGGGGATTTTCTCATAAAATCGCACTGTGAGCTGGCTCGACGAGAATATTTTGCGGTAGTGTCATGGTAGTACAGAAGTTGGAATACCTGCCCTGAGAGTGGTAGACCTTGGTTCGAGTTCCACTCTTATGCTATTTTTCATATCTGTTTATCTTTAGGATTTCATTTATATGTCACTGGAAATACATTGGAAACAATTCTTTTTTATCATAACGTCTCGCAACCACCGAGCCAGCTTCTCGCACATCCAGAGGTGTATGCAATTCTGGTTAAAAATCAGAGTTTAAGAGTATCATCCAAGATGATTGCTAGCATCACGGAGCGAATTTCTTCTCATCGACCGATTAAATGCTTCCGAAGGCCGTCGGACACCTTACTCACAAAATCATCGGGATCTAGAGAATAAATTTTGTTGATAAATACGCATTAATTTGGTGGGATAAGACGTTGCAGCTGGATAACCAAAGGCTTCATTCGATACTGCAACGTATATTTATCGCCTATAACTCATTAAAATACACCTGTATCCATTTCACGGCGTTGATAAGCATTTTACGATGTTGAATACTTTAGAGAAACCAGGAAGACCGATTTCTTTGAAATTAAGCTCCAGGATAGCTCTAGGTTAGCCCTAGGATCGAATACGGCGTCAGTTTGAATTCACAGTGTGTTAACGATTCATTGGCGGCGAACATAAGCGGCGGATTACTTACGGGAGAGGCAATATATCTTCTCTCTTAGTCAATCCAAACCGTGGATTATGCAAAGAGGATTCCTCTTCGGGAGAGCCTCTTTCTCCTCCTCTTCACCGCCTGAATGGTTTTTGTCCAGACGCCGGGAGAGTGGACGGAGTAAAAGGGGATGAAGGCAAAAGGAGACCAAGTAAGGTTTTTAGTATTATCTTACTTCGCTGGGACAGCATACAAGCCCGACACGGTAAAATGAATGCCAGGAACGCAGAGGAAAAGATCTAAAGGAAAACTCAAGATAAATTATACCTAAAACCAAGTAGATAATGTGCAGATATAAAGTAATCTATTAGGAAAGTAGAATCATAGTGCATATACTCCCTACCTCACGCCGAAAGGCAGCAGGTAGTACGCACGTAGATGTAGGTGAAGATAAAGGGAATAAAATGAAAAGTAAGCATAGGAATAGTAAGAGAGCTACATTTTACTCGGGATTGCTATTGCATCTACACCTACATCAATACCTTGTCAGCCGCCTTTCGGCGTGTGACAAGGGGTGCAAATACCGAGCGTTCAAGCTACCTCTTTAGAATATCGTTGTCGCGTATCCTTCGCGGAAAGAACGAAACCTTAAACTGACTTGTCCGCTCAACTATTTCTCTTATTTTACGGTCACTGTCGGATTGGCTGAAGGGACAGGGAGGTCGCATAATACCAATTACGTCTATGCGCAGCACTTTCTCAAGTTCACAGGTCTGCATCTACAAGATCCAATATACTCGATGCAAACTCCAGATGGGGCCTGAGCAAAATGAAATAACATCGCTCCTCTACCCTTTTCATCGCATTTACCATAATTGACCTGATGAATCTATTGTTTTTGACAATTAGATTCGAATCGCGAGTCTTCAAAATGCGGGATTCAAAAATAAATTTGAGGTAGGGTGTGATCTCTCCCCCCCCCCCTGATGACTTTGTTGGACCAGCAGTAACACGAGATTGTGACTCGAATCGTTAGATATAAACTAACATCGAGGTGTTCCTACGATTAATATAAATCTGCCACATATCATGACAGAGTGGCATTGTTCTCGATTTGTGGAAGAGAATGAAGGCATAAGGGTGATGGTTAATTTTAATACAATTGCAAGGAAATTGTTTCGAATCATATATATTGGCCCCTTGGCAAGTTTCTAGATTTCTAGAGCCGTCCGTTTCAGGGATCCTTTCAGTTTCAGAATCCAAAATGGCCTTCTTTATTTAAAGAAAGATAAATAAGTGTATGGACCATAGGATACAGCGGTACTAACGAATTTCCATTCCAAGGAAAGTTTTTCCTTATATTATGGTCCAATGCAACTTTTAAATGTGTTAAAAAGAGCTCACTTATATTGTAATACAATACGAAATTATAACAAGTAGTTATATCAGGACTGATAAACATGGGACGGAATTACTGTTTCATCTTCAGTAGTAGATTTAAGCATTTTCTCGGGAATGATAAACTATGTCTAAGTTGTTATTAAGAAGTTAGTTGAAGTTTTAAAACACCAAGAAGAAAGATATTGCAATTGAGGAGGATTAGAGAATAATCACATTTATTTCGAATTTATGATTTGAACCCAACATGCATCTCAATTTATGAAACCTAGACCACAATTTAATAGATTTCGCTTAAAGTAAAGGTAGCCCATTTAATCGTTATCTAAATGGAGGTTTCATTAAAGCATCATCAGAAAAAAATCAGGAGGTTGAGTAGACTGAAGTTCAGCATATGTCGAGAAAATTGTGGCGGGATTGTGTGCTGGTTGGGCAGTCGGTTTCGAAGGAAGGTTGAAACGAATGCAACCAGATCAATTTAATCCAGTTATTTGTGGAATCTACCAAAGTTTTCTCATTCCTTCTTTATGTCTTAATTTTGTAAGACTTTGAATTTTATGGATCCATTAGCAATAAACTGATCCATCACCGTTAAGGTTCCATAAATTTAGGGATAATGTCCGCCTCTGAACTCTAATTCGTTAAATGTAAATCGAGGTTAAAAGAAAATAAAATTTCAAGAAAGGAGATGCAATTGCTAAAGGTATATATACAAATTATGTATATCATTAACTGTCCCATTTGTATGAATGCATTAATATAATTTGAACATACGCTCTTCTTGAATATAAAGTACGGAGACTACGGGAATTAATAATTATTAGTAAGAACAAAAATTTATAAGATGTGTTCATTGTGTAACGTTTTCTCGTTAACACTTACACGGAAAAATACGTAAAATCATGAGATGAGCTTCTGACAGCAAGTTTCTTCGTATGATTCCTAACTTTTGTGAAAGCTTTGACTTTCGAAATCTACAAAATATGTAAATACGGCGACTTTCTTATCATCAAAACTATACTGAATTTAAATCAAGAGAAGTAGTGTTAGGAGAAGCAGTATTGTTAAAACTACTTCATTACTACTTCGACAACAGGGTCATTTCGCGTATATGGACCCCCACCGGGAATCGAGCCCGGGACTGTTTCCACCGAAAGCAAACATGCAGCCCACTTAGCTAGCCGCAATGTTTTGGGATAAGCACAGATTTAATGAGAACATCAAATTATAAAACGAGAAAGAAGACATGATAAAGGATAGAAATTAACTAGAAATTCTAAAAAGTCTGATAAGGATACGTAAAGATTGGCAGAGGCGAGGAAGACACCGCGCGCGGCTAAGGCGCACAAAAAAGGCCGGAGCTGGGGAATCTAGAGATCCCGACAGTCGGTCCAACAACATTCTAAATCGCTCCCAGACTTCCTGCTCTCTATTACGGCGATCCCTGAGATTCTTTGAAGCCCACTTTAAGAAGCATCCCTCGCTGACCCACCCTCTCAAATCCCTCCCCGTAGCCTTCATCCCTCTCTCCACCTACCTCCAATCCTATCTGAGGTGCGAGAGACGATGTAGGTAATATCTCGTCTAATTTATGACCGGTATAAAGACGTCCCTGACTTCGGAATTAATGAGTAGCTACTTCAATCCAGCTTCCGAGTCGCCTCCGCCTCACTTTCCCCCCACCATCTGTTCTCCCGGCTCCCTCACCTTTTCCCTCGTAAACATGTTCTTCTTCATATCTTTTATTAATACTCTTCTCCCTGCTGCCTTTCGTACAAGCCGTGGATATTCTATATAACCCAAAGCATTTTAGCCTACAAGGATGCATCTAGCTCTCTTTCTGCATAATAAAAAGAACTCTAAGAATCTATTCTAATACGATTTCATCCAAGGAATTCGAGATACTTTGGCCATCTCATTATACCTCTCGACACTCGATGAAATTTAGGAAGTACAGTATTGACACAATATACATATACAGATACATCGGTAAATGTAAATAATTTAAGACGATATCGAGGAAACTTATCGATGTGTGGTATCTGTTTACCTACAATTTCTTTGAAAGTTTAGCTTAAATTACGTAAATCCTTCAGGTTACCATTAATCGATAACCATCAGAAGTCATCTACCTCTATTTGATGCAATCGAAGATTATCTACAACAGTTTGTTCACTAATAGGTATTTTGAACATCTTTTTCTTGGTATTCTTAATATCAAAGCTTATATTACTAGAAATTTTTCCATAATTATTATTTCTAATATTTCTCTTACCTATGTAGTAGATGAAAGAGAAAACTATTACTCTCAACCGTGACTAAATAAAGACTTTTCACTATTATTACTACTATTTACCCTTTCCCCTTGATTGCCTGATTCTTGTCATATAACATTTAAAATGCCATATACCTTAATACCATCTATCGCAGTAAGACTTTCGCTCACTACCCAGCCTTCATTAACATCAAATATTTCTTCACGACTGCTGTTCGATCCTGAACGAGTCGATTTCTCTTTTTGTGAATTTCATGAAAAGACGTTATTTTCTACAAAGCTTTACTTTTTTCCTTAAACCTACTTTAGATTAAAAAGCGAAGTTATTTATTTCCTTTGGTTTTTAGATATATAAATGCCGATGATAAATATCTGCCATAAAGTTATCGATCGGCCTGTTTTTATGTTAAACTTTCTTAACCAAATAACCTTCAGACCCCAGTTTTAAGACTGGAAAATCTTCTCATAGGCATCGGTACTCATACGTTTGAAGCATTTTTTGTATGGTGAAATTAAATTTTCTCCCTTTACAACCTGCAGGAAAGTCACCACTGATTGCAATATACTTAATGGGTTTTAATATATTAACTTATCAGCAAGATTTACTTTACAGCAGCATCTATACTGCACTATAAAATCCAATTTCTAGAATGGATGGCGGCGAACTTGACGTAATCTGAAGAAAATACCTAAGTAATAATGATTGGGTTTCAAATGATAGAAATCACTCTAAGACATACACTATTGATTGGTGTTTTTGCCTACAATTACCTAATTATAGAAATAAAACTTCATGGAATTTCCTTAAATAACTCTTAATTGCTGTTTTTGTGAAACTGCAGATCATTTATGTAAAAGCAAAAGCGGCATATAACCTTTCGAAACACCAAATGATGACTTTTTTATCCTCTCTTACTCTTTTATACATCTGTATTATCATTTCTCTTACATCATGTACTTTACTTGGTAAATTCCTTTTCGTGAGAATGTATTGCAACTACAACAGCATCACCTTTCAGTGAAAATCCTCTACTGTTCACAGTCATTCTTCATTTTAGGTCTGTTTGAACCAGAGTTCCCTATTTTATGGATTTCCTTGGGAATATTGAGTGTTAAATTCAAGATGAAAAAATATTGAATCGTCATGATTCTTATCAGCACTATCTGTGGTTGTCCCTTTTATTGCCACCCCCACAATTTTCCCATCCTCACATTCCTCATCCGTTACTCTCCATATCTCCTTCGCAGCTTCCCTTCTCTCAAACGAATTGGACCGCTGCCGCTCATCCTCCCCCACACCTCCTCGGCTATCTCTCCAATCGCAGCCATCTTCTCTCCCTCTGAGATGCTCGTCTATCCTTCTCTTTTGTTCGGACCTTTCGAACCTCACTCGCGCATGCATCGATGAAATTGTATAAAAAAGCTATCCGATGAATAAACATTCGGCATCGCATTGCTATGTTAATGGCAGGGATTCAGGTGTTTGCTAGCCGACCATTTGAAGTTATTCCGATTCCTAACTCTTCCAAAGGTTTAACTGAATTATACGGACGCGTTTCTTTGAATGATTTACTTTTTTCCCACTTTTTATGCGTGGAACCTGTATGCCAATGCTGCAAAATTCCTTTCTCTTCTTTCCTCTCTCTCGGTACCGCTGGTTAAGTTTTTCATTATCGGTACCCAATTTTCTCACTCTCTCTCTCCAATATTATTTACCACCTCCAAATCCATTTCCTCTATTACCTCCTCAATTAACTCTCCTACTTCATTCTCTCAGCTACTTTTTGGTGACCCTGAGACTCCTTGTCAATACTTATTCTTCTTTCTTTCTTTTAGTAGGGAGATTTCTACCATAAAAATCGCTCGTAAAGATGTAGATATTAACGTTAATGGAAAAGATTTTACGCAAATTACAGCAATCAAACTTTTCTCAGAGAAAATTGGGTAATTTTACGGCTATTTTTTGAGTTCAAAATATCCGCGAAATAATATGGAGGAGGCGCGTAACTAATCCCTGCTGTCGAGTCATTTTCTTTCACCTTTAAGTACTTTAAAGATGAATGTATACTTATCAACGAAAACACCATGTTCGTACCATGTTGAGTGAGTTATCAGCCAAATGGCACAAAATATCAAAGCTGCCTTTGGGATCCATGTGGCCCTTGGTCGCCGTGAGGCCCTACTTAAATTAACGACTTTCTCATTTAATTTTCAAGAATCCGGTAATATATATTTTTTTACTATTTTCTGAGGTTTAGACACGTTTATCAAAAAATAATAAAAACATTGGAATTTAAATATTTATTTATCTAGCTATAAGGTGCCCAATATAATTTTTGATTCATCAGTCTAATAAACTTACGTTCGATTGTCAAATGCATAAACCTGTCAGCCTCTCTTGGAAAAGTTCGATTTTACGTAATTATCTTTTAATTTTAGCTTTGAAAACGATCTCTCAGCCCATACAACGGTTACTAGCTATGTTAGAATTGTTCTACAAAGTTTTTATGGTATCTATGTGTATTTGTGTATGTTTCTTTCAAACTTACTTTGAGGGCAATTTCCACTAGAGATTCTCAAAAAATACCTCCCTGAGGCGCAGGGCCCCAGCATAGCATAGCACCCCAAGCAACCCTTCAGAAGGCTCTGGTTACGATTTAAAATTCTATATAAGTCCATAGCAGCGATGAATGGGATCAAATTTGCAAAAAGCTCAATTATCTTCATTCTGGGCATGTTTGAGGCTTATGACTCCCATTTTTTACATAGTCATTCCCAAATATTAAGGACGTGAATCGAAATATTCGATAGAATAACATGTTGAAGGAAGATAATCAGAGACGAATCCAGAAAGCAACATTCATGTGGAGAAAAAAACAGTTAAATCTTGGTTGAACAGATAAAACTGATAGCTGAAAATACAATAGTCATAGCAATAAAATTCCTAAGTAGGGAAGAATAAATAATGAAAAACAAAAGAAACAGCGAGGAAAGTAAATGGCGCATTATCTTACAGAAATATTTCAGAGAGAAATAAATATAAATAATATATATGCAATATTACATGAAAAAATGAAAAAAGGAAAGGGGGAATAACATGTAAGAGCCATGCGATCTGTAGTCAATATGTGACCAAATAAGAGTTTTTATATATACAGTGAAATGTATAGCTCTGGTAGAAGTAATAGAAAAGGTACATTTTAATATTATTATTTATTCTTTCGGCAAGGTTAGGCCAAAATGGCCTCTCTTCCACCTAACCTCTGGGGATATTACATGGC
>KZ308174.1:479851-648727 GCA_000376725.2 Ladona fulva
GGGGGGGGGGGGGGCGAAAAAACCCGCAAAAACACAGAGGTGAAAAATGCACCATAAATAAAGGACGATGTAGGTATATTCAATAAATTTGTATCGTCACTCATGATTGTGTATGAGCACATGCGTCCGTCGTCGGATGTATGAATAATGGTGTAACTCTGAAAAAGAGGGAAAGAGGGAAAGAAAGAGTGATCTGGTCTATAGAATAGGTGAATAACTAATAAGTCACATATGTTTAATATGAAATATGGCAATAAAAAGAATGATAGAGAGAAAATAAAATGTAAACATAGTTACGGAATCTCAAGGAAAAGTCAGAAATTGTATTAATTATCTTCACTTGAAAGTAAATTAGATACTATGTGTTTGAATTTTTGAGATATTTTAATCTTCGAGAATAACGATAACAAACATTCTCTTGGAAAATCTGCTCAAAGCATAGAGAAAACAAACCCCTGAACGCAAAATCGTGGAACTTCATTTCAACCGTGAATCTGTTCTCGTATGCTCGGGGCCCCAGAAAATTGATGCCGGATTTAACTGCAGCGCGACGGAGAACTTCAAAACACACGGATGCGTTACGAGAGAGACGATACCGTGGAAACACGATATCAGATTCCGAACGGCGAAGGAATTCCTACACGATCCACCCATTTTCCTCCTAGAGCACAAAGATACAGCGATGGAACCATCCACGCCGCTCCACAATTGAGACCCTCTAAACGCCTAAACTTCCGTAACCCCAAACTTCGAAAAGCACCCCACAAAAGCCATTCCCACGACTCGCGTCAATCCAACCCCGGCGATGGCGGCCCATTTTCCTCCCAAATTCCCAAAGTCATTCCAATCCCGCCCATTGTGGCCTCCCGTTATTACCCCTTCCCCGCCCCCTCCCTCCGCCCCCAATCCCACTTTCCAAACACTTGCACCCGAAAAAAGGGACGAGGGTAAAACCGCATGGCCCGAGAAACATAAAGGGTTATACCCCCGAAAACACGTGTTTGCCCGTGTTGTGGGGACGGACGTTAAAGTGATGGGTGTCGGACCCAATCGTAAAAATTAGTCCGTGGAAAAGAGAAAGATAGTACGGGGAACGTTCGGAGGGACGGGGGAGATTGAAGGGCGGAGTTAATAGTTTGTCGGCCTTTCTCACAGACATTCTCCTTAAAACCATACGGGCGATTTCTCCAGAAACCGTTCCCATGATGAATCCTCGAAGGGTGTGAGTCGGGTTGTATACTCCGGATGGCCACTGGACTCATCTCTCAGGAACTCGGAAAAACCGCCGCAGATCGATCGAAGCGATTCTTTTTTCCTTTGGCGGCGGAGGAGAGGCCGTGGACCAATGAGAGATTTGGGAGATTCGACGGGAGTGGCGATTTTCCTTACATCCACGCAGAAAAGGTAATGGATGCGGTGAATTCGCTTTCCCCACCAGGGCGAAGGTTTATTTTTGCGGTAGTGTAATGCTTTATCCGGCATTTTTTGCCGTGCGGTTTCAGCGGTTTTCATTACGAGCAGAATGTTGTCATCGTCTCCTCCACAGTGGTGCTTGTACTGTGGAAGTAATAACCAGAATTAGGAGAGGAGCACCGCGGTAGCGAGGTTTTGCTTAATTTGTATCTTTGTTTGTGGAGAGAACGTGAATTTCGGGAAATGGAGATTCGTTCTCGTGGGAAAAATCTTTCGTATACGCATACATTTTTACTTAGTGACTCTACAAGACGTCAGGGGCGTGAGGCTGGGGATGTAAAAACACCTATATCCCTATCTGACTCTTATTGCTGTTAGCTTCTCTAATGCTCCGCGGAAAAAACCAGAAGTAGCTATCCGACCGTGCAACTATTTCCTTGTACGCTTTTCCATTTTATCTCGAAGCTCGCGAACGTTGTTAACTAGTTTGTCATTGTCGAATATTTCATCGACGAGATCTGTATTGATGACTACTATGTGAGGACCCAAATTGCACTTTATTAAAGACTCCTGCAGAAACGGTTCTCAGTCAATACCTACTTTTGATTCCCAATATTAAATTACATGAGGTGATTCCTAATTATACTTAATTATATTTCCCAAATATGATGTTAGTTTTTTGTTTGCATATTAAATTGAGGATGAAGGAATACATATTCTATGAGATACATAAGAAATATCCAATCCAAGAGACGTAAAACATCCTTAAAAATTTGCCAAGAGAGAATGGATGTATGTACTGTAGGGTATTAAGATAACGGAGGGAAACTAAATATGAATGAGAAATAGTGAAGAACAAACTTTGTTAGCAACATATTTAATTATAACGGGGTTTGTAAATAAATATCTATGTCGAAGTTGACACTGACGAATGATTATGAAATCATTTAATTTTTCTTCTACTGGCAATATAATTCCTCTCCACCGTTATATTGTTCTCTAAGCAATAAGTCCTAAGCAAACTGAGGGATTCCGAAAAATGTCTACGATATAATGAAAAGGAATATTGGAAAAACCTAGAGGAAAGTAATTTGGAAGGAATCACTGCGGCGGTTCAAGACAAAAATCTAATACGTGAACCAATGTTTATCTAAAAAAAAGCGAGTGAAAAAAAAATCAGGACCATGGAGCAAAAATCTATGAGAAAAACAATAAGTCAAATTTATTTGATACTCATTCGTGGTAAACGTCAATTAATTTTTTTTGGTTTATTTAAGGAAGCGGCTTTCTAGAATTAATGGTCATCCGCAAATTTGCGCTAAAGTAAATTTCATCGAATTCCATCAAATTTTTATTATAAGAAACAAGAAACTTTATTACAAGAAATTATAGAATTGCACATTCATAAGTGGATTCTCCGTAGTTTATATCAAGTATATATCAATATATCATCTACATATCAATGTATCAAATATATTCTATTCTATTGCATCCCACAACTTTTCAACTCCCACCTGTCCTTCAACCCCTCACTCGAAAATTTCCCCCATATCAATGCACTCCTACTTATCTTCCGTTTTTTTTATTTTTGTTTTTTGTTGTTTATCTTCTTTCCTTTATAATTTTTATGTTAAATAAATGTATTGTACTAAGTATTAAATTTTGATATCATTATGGTTGTTAGGAATCAACGTAATAGGCCATTTCTGAAGATTTTTGAATCCTATTAATAAATAAGAAAAAGTTTAAATCGAATGAAAACTTATAATAATTACAAAAACAGCCAGGGGTGAATCCAGAATTTTCATCTGGAGTGGCTGAATTAAGGAATTGTAACCAATAATTTCCCATTTACGTTGTAATGCGAATTTATTGATTGATCTGATTGAAAGTCATTGTGAGAATGTATTGGCTATAACGGAATATTTTAAGCGACCAGATATTTTTAGTAAGACCCTTGAAAATATGGTTCTGAATATATACTTGTAGAATCTTTGGAATGAGGCTTAAGCCTGCCAGCCATCACCCTTGGTGCGCGCCTGAAACCAGCTATTTATCTTAATTTCGCAATCCTTAATCAAAAAAAATATGCTACAAGTTTAAAACAGAAAATAAAGGCAAATTAATCAATTTTTCTTTTATCGTTAATCGTTAATAATCGTTCATCCAAAGTGCCTAGATTACGGCTATCGGTCGCTGGATCGTTTCACCTTCCCTCCGAATCTCTGCCTTCATTCTTCGAGAAGTTGATCAGCTCCGTCATTACTGAAGGCCTCCTCTAATATGTCGACTCAATTAACTCCTCCTCGCAGTGGAGCTATCCTCATCGCCTTGTTTACTTCCTCAACCGTTTCCTTTGTTCGTCCTCTCCATTGTATCTCGCAACCATTAATTTGTTCTTTGAAGCTGGTTTTTGATGGACTTCTTTCAAACGCGGCGATGGACCCAATTGTTGTCGGAGAGGCAGTGGGCACGCGGGGGGTGTACGTGCGCTATTGTTCCGTCGGGTCGGGTGTTTCAAAATCTCGCCCCCAAAAGGTATTTACGTCCTCTCTCCTGAGCTAGGTTGTGGTGTGTTAGGGGTCAAGGGAAATCGAAGGCCGCAGGCGTAGAGGGAGAGAAATATATTAAGACAGTACAATACCGTCGATACCAGTATTATAGTACTTCAGAATCTCGCCTACTTCCTTAATAAAAGAACTTCAGGAGATAAAATTACCCACTTACAACTCTTCCTCAGTGACACGTAGAAAAAATGTGCCAATAAATTATGATACTGGATTTTGGAAAGGCAACTCAGTAAATTACAATGTAGTAGAATTGAAATTTAATCGGCAGGATTCATTCCAAATTCATATTCGCAACAATTAGTAGATTTTAAGAGAATAGAAAAAAAGTAAAATACTAACTTCATTATATTTATTTGCTGATTATATACTCGCACAGACCCATGGGTCGGGTTCGAGCTGGGCAAAGCTTGCAATCTATTGGTCTCGGACACGAGTACAGCTTAGGAAGGAGAGGATTATTCGTTCCCAAACATCGTTCTTGGTTCTTGCATATGGACGGTGACCTTCTAAATTTGCTACGTAATACTTACACGATATGCACTTCTTATGAGCCTTCTTTACCCTACACAATTTATATCCGGAGAAGAGGGTGGTCAGAACTATAAGCATCACGATGGGAAATAAAATAAATGTGATTTAGATTGTAAATAAAATCATCGTCAAGTATCTACCGATTCCTGAACAATTTAGAGAAGTTTGGGATCAGGTTAGGCTTAAGAAGGAAAATTTCTTCTTATCTTTGGGCCGGGTTGGTTTCTGGCTCAATTATGATGTTAGAGGTCTCTATGGGCAGAAATTCGCTCATTGCCTTCTGCTTTGTTTATGTATATAAGCAAGTCTGTACCTCGCTTACAGCCTTAAGCAGGGCATGAAAATTCGTACTAGAAAAGTATAAATAAGCAGATTATCTGTCCATCTTTACTCCAGTTCCCCTTGGAATTGCCAGAAAGACAATATTTTCATCGGTTCCATATATTCTTTTTATAGTTCTTTTAAAGAATTTCACATCGTGAAACTTGTTACCCACGTTTGCTTTTTCACGTCAATCGTACCTCCGCGTAAAACCTATGGCAGATATCCGTCAATCTAGCAATTCATCCTTATGTTATATACAAGTAATTCGTAGAATTGAGTGTTAAACTCCATCCGTTACATATCCAAAGAGAAACGGACATGAAAAGGTCTGACAAGATTGGAAATTAAACGCTAATCTTCCGTTTTCGCCCAGAAAGCATAAGATGTCCATATCTCTTTGGGAATATTCCTAGCCGCAACATCCTAAACCCTTTCCTTGTGTTAATCTGTTACGCCAGTTATCAAGCGAGGCACCTCTATGAAATCAACGATTATAAACGTTGATTGTTAGTAATAAGTAGATCATATATTTTCTTAATAGTTTCCTCGCAGAATGTGATAAACTTGAAAATGAATCGCTTCTATGTAGGCTAATGCATTCCGAATCTACCATTTAGCATCTCCTCAGTCATCTTTTTCGCACAATCCGAGAGATCGAATCCGATAATTAATCACTGACCATCCATCTAAATTTACGACCCTCGGAAATTTTCGAGACGTTCTGCATGTCGGAAGAGAGCACCTGGCTGGAAAACTAATTAAACCATCGACAAACATTTGACTTATTGGAAAAAATCTCCCCCTCTCCGAAGAATAAATGGCGCACCTTTTTTCCCCTAACGAAGCTATTCCTACCCATTTGGTAAAATTGAATTTAACACCACGCTTCCTACGATATTTATCTTCCTACGGGGTTACTGCATCTCTTCTTCTACCTCTCATCTTTTATCATCTTTCTTCCTTTATGCTTCGGAATCCCCATACCCCTCATTCGCTCCCCTCCCATCAACTCCAACATCCTCGCACATCCACCTGGACCCTCCAAACGGCCGCCGCGCTATAAATCACGTGCGGGGCGGGAGAAGTGGGCGGCGGGGGCGAAGGGGAAGGGGGGCGCTGCGAAAGCTAAGGTGGAAGGTGGTAAGCGGGGGCGGACCGTGAGGTTTCGGCCAGGTTGAGAAGGGAAACTTTTTTTCTCCTTCGCAGGTTAGACGGGTGGCGGAGGGGGCAGGGGTAAGGACGCCCCCCGCCGGTACGGCATGGCAGCAGGAATTTGTAAGACATGGGGCCAGAGGTGTTGATTAAAGGAGCGGCGAGTTGGGAGATAGCGCTGCATGCGGCGTTGTTGTTTAAGGGGACGGGTGGGATGGGGAGGTAGAGAAAAGGGGAATTGAGGGGTGTGTTTTAGACCGGATGACGTTAGTAGCGTCCTTTCGGTTCTTTTCTTTGCCCTAAGCAGCGGGTGGGGGGTTGGAGAGCGGTTGGGCGGTTTTATTCCAAGAGACAAAACCCTTAGCGGGGGAGGTAATGGAGACAAGATTCAACAACAACAACAACATGCCGCCGCAACAAAGGTGGTGTATAAGGAGAGAGATGGGAGGAGGAGAGATTGAGGGAACATCTTATCCCTTCGCCCCTCCGTAACCCTTCCTCCGCCCCTCGCCCTCTCGTTATACTTGATTGCGTCCGACACTGATTGACTTAAGGCTGTATTTATGAAAGTCCATAAGGGAGTCGATTAGCTGCTGGCAGTCCTTTTAAGGACTTTTGTAGTTACAAGAGTCCGATAACTTTTAACAGGCATTTTTACGAGCGCGTACGTGCACGTGTCACCATAGGTCACGTTAGCTATTCGCCTCTTCCTTCCTTTCCGCGAAGGCTTTTTTGACTGTTCCGGCGTTCGGGTTTTTTTACGCCTCTCGAAAAAAATCATCCCCCGTCTACGAAGCGAGGTCCAGCACGCTAGCTTCAGTTACGGCTCCAAGATATAGCATATACTATGATTTCTTAATGATTATTACAAATAAGTAATGGGAAACAGTAAAGTCCATAGCATGGCATTCTCATGAGAGATGTGGCCTATTAGGCCAGAATTTTCGTGGGTGGTCAGCACATCGTATCCCAAGCCGCCTTATTGGCTTTAGACAGCTTGATTATTTCCATATATTCTAGACCAGGGATGGCGAGCCTTTTGTGGCATGGGCGCCATAGTTAATACATATAAAAGACTTGAGTGCCAATATGGTGTCAAACTATAGGGTGAGATTCTGATATTATCTATTTTATCATGTCAAGGATGGAATTCTGTGATGGTAATTGACATTAATAATCATCAAATATTATCTTTAATTAACAGGATCTACATTTATTTACTTTGGCACTTAATCTGCTGAGAAAAGAATGCATACTATAATAAGGATTGTGTCGTAAGAGTTCCGCATACCAATAGTCATCTCTCTCTCTCGTGCCACTTTGGTCAAGCGTGCCACAGATTCGCCACCCCAGTTCTAGTCCAGCTTGACCCGGTAATCGAACCTGGTACCACTTCAACCGAATGTGAATGCCCTATACACTTGGTAACTATATTATGAATCTTTCCTCTAAATAAGAGAGATGGGTAAAGGGGAATATATGCAATAAACCTAAATTGGTGATGAAATTGGTAGATATTTTACAGGTAAACTTAATCATTCTATACAATTTTAGTAAACTTATTAAACCAGTTTGTTTAACTATACATGAATCATTCAGGCATCAACAGAAGAGCAGAAATGGAATAAAAGTAAAAAATTACCTCTAGAAAAAATTGTTGACTTCATTTGCAACAAATGAATGCTTACCACTTTTGCGCATTCTCTTAGGCAGCATGCTAATCATACTCAAAATCTATGGAAAATACTTCTTCATAAACTGCTGTTCTCTTCCGGTAATAAGAAGAATCGTTAAGTTGCCCATGGATGAGCCTCATGCCGTTTGAAATGTATATGCTGCGCTGGAAGCTGCAGCCGAGCGCGTGGTCGGAAAAGTCGTAACTTCCCATGGAACTGATGTTGAAGGGCCGCCAATTAACTCCCATCGATCGTTAGAGGAAAAGGGACGTAAATCTCTCCTTTTTAGAAGCGGAACCGCAGGGATATCCTAACGGTGCCATATTGTAGGGCACACCATACATTTCCAATAATAATTAAAGAGAATTTGATTGCATCATTAAATAAAGAAACAAAGGAATTATAATTAAGCTCACTGAGGGTTCAAGGGAACAATTCTGATTAAAGTAAGCATAATACCATTACATTTACTCTTATCACTATTGATAGCGATTATTGAATATTTTGAGAACCCGTCAGCTCTATTCACCATCATTTCACCGAAATTCTTTTGCTTGTCATCTAAAATAATAATATAACTCTTAATTACCGCAATAACCTTTAAGACGAGTTATTTTACCATTTCCTTTGGATATCACAATGTCTTTCCGAGTTGATTCGTTGAATAACGTTATAATTAGACATTCTAGAAGATCTAGGAGCCGCAATTACTTAAAGGGAATGCCATGCATTTAGGCTTAATACCACTTGGCAGATTACTTACAACAGTCCGTGAAATATAATTCAAACAAAACCCCAAAACTACAAGAACGAAAATCAAGAATAACGCTGACAAATCATGAAACTGCCTAGAGTACCAATGAAGACTTCAGAAGAAGAGATGGAAGAGTGCGAGATATTAACAAATAGAAGCGATGAATTTAGTCCTAGCAAACTTGATACTAGTGGGTCTAGAACCTCGCCAAGGGGACGATTTTGACTAAGACGATTTAAGACCATTTCCCAACGAACTCATCTCTAATAAATCTCTAAAATGCCACTTAGTCGAGATAAATGCACAGTGATGCAGATGAACAAAGATTTTAGAGAAACTTCACAATCGAAGTTTTATTTAAGCTTATCGTCACACCAAAGGATCACCTCATCGCCCCCCTCCTTGAATCTACCAACGCTTGATATCGAGAGTAAGATTGGTGGGAAACCGTTTACTAGATTACTCTGTGACACAAATTTGAGTATTCCACCACCCCGAAATGACGATACATCCTTTAAATTTTCCTTCTTTCAGTAATTAGTGGCATCGAATGGGTGTGAAAGGACGAATGACAATTGTAAGAACCGGAAAAAGTGACGCGTTAATTAGGAAATACCGATTTCCACACGAACTTAAGCGTCGTTTCCCAATGTTAATTTCGATATTACATTGAATTTCCACAAACCGGCTCTCGAGCGAAAGATTGATTTATCGCAATAAGTAATTTTGCGAAGAAAACCGAAAACCGTGTGGGATACCACAAACCAGAGAGAGGGGCGAGCAAAACGAAAAAGGCGATACGTAAAATGAATGCTGATGGGAGTGAAAAATGAGCGAAATTTGGAAAGGATTTCAACGCAGGGGAGAAATGGAAAGAGGTGAGACAGGAGAAGGAAAAGAAAAGACGTGCCGAAAAAGGAATGTACTACCTCTCCCATCTCGGAATAACCTCCCAAACACGCCCCCACCCTGGCTTCAGAAGAAGAGCCTTCGCCGCCTCACACTCCGCACTCTTCCTTCTTCGGAGAGAGCAGCCCGAGGGTCAAAAAGCAATTACGTCGGGAGAAGAGTGAGAAAAGTCGGACGTTAAAGGTAGGAGGAGAGGAGGGAATTATTTGGGATGAGAGGTGAAGAGAAACAGGAGTGTTCGTGGAAGAGATGGACTAAGTCAAATCACAGGGATTAGGACGAGGGAATGGGGGATGGAAACAACAAACGTTCTGTAAGATTTACGTCATAAGGGGATTATAAATTTTCCACCGAGGCGCAAATATCAGAAGCATTTAACTCTCTTGATTTGTAATCGTTAAGAATATTTGTATGAGTATTTTGATGGGAAAATTTAGGCGGCTGGTGTATCTGAATCGGAAACAGTTCAGGAAGGTTGGAGACGCCGAAGTATATGAAAGAAAACTTGGGAGAGAAACCTCGAAAGTGTTTTATGTGCCGGTGTTTGATGAATATTAAGTCTCTCTTTAAAATGAATCATCTTTCTTAGAAAACTGGGACTATAAATTGCCTCACGAAAATAAAATAACTTACGAAAGCTGAAATATGGAGAATGGAGGTATTTCTATAGTAAAATTGATGGCTCCAGCCATATTAAAATTCTTTATTTGAAGATAATAGCGGAGAAAGTGTCCCTAATCATGACTGTCGTCATAGTATTGGTAAGCAAATTCCATCCGATCGGAGAAATTGATTAGTCCACCAACCAACCATCGATTGGCTAGCTAAGCCTCCGGCTTAGATTTAGACAAACGATTCCGCTCAAACATCCTGATACGATTCTTCCCTTTCCTTTCTTTTAATGGATTTTATATCACCGATGCTGGAACAATTTCCCAGTATTTTGCTCTCCTTCCCGAGAGTTCCAATGTTTTACGTCAATACAAATGTTACCAGCAACGCTCTCTATCGATTAGTGGAAGGTTTTTACGCGGAAACTGAGAGAAAGAGTGAGAAGGAATTGGAAAACTTTTTGGAAGGCTGTTTGTGCTGCTACAGCACATCTCTTCTTTTTTCCATTCGTCCTCCCCGAATAACCCCATCTCCACCCTCACCCTCCACCCCGCCCATACTAACTGCCTCCTCCCCCTCCGCGATATCCCATTATCCTCTCCCGTTCCACTCCCCAACCTTCTCCTTCTCTCAAGAAATAAAAATAACGTGGAAAAAAACGTGCTCCATCCACACACACCTTGAGGCCGTACCTGCGTTACCATGGAAGCGGGTTTGGAGTTGCCAGACAGCGTGACGTTAGCTGGGGAAGGCATTTGTGGTGGGAGGGAAGCGCTCGCCGCGTACTGGAAATGCTGTCGGCTGGATGAGACGCATTCCCCGAGTCATTGCCGATGTAGAGTACTATAGCATCCCAGCCTATCGGGATTTTAAAGCCGAAAGATGTTGAGCCCTGCTGCTATTTCTGTTTATTACAGGGCTTTCCTACCGCTAGGCTACCTGGAAGAGAATCCTTTTAGATATGTCTTGAGAGCAAAGAGGTTCTCTTGCCTTTCCTCTCAAATATTCCTCCCATTCCCGAACTTAGTTCTTGCCGGTTCAGCGTCATACAGAAATTGATAGAATTACCGCTCTATAGAACAATTTTATGTTTTTCGTGTTGTAAAATGTAATGATGTAAATGTAACTATAATAACTGCATTAGCTTCATAAAAAAAAGAAATCCGGCAAATAGATTTTCTGTAAATTATGATTGTTCATAGAATGAGTAACTAACTCATTGGAAGATAGGCGTAGAGATATTATACACGGCTGTCCCATGGAATGGTTAATCTTCCTTTGCGTTGAAATCGTTCAAAGCTTCGACAAATGTTTCAAGATGAAATTGGAGCGTCTTTATTTGTCACTCATCGGTCACTATTTTACCAAAGGGTGACCAAGGAATTAGACTGAATAGATGACCTAAACAAAATTAGCAAAAAAAAAACATTAGCAAAATATGTGAAATTTAAAAAAATATATAAATGCAGTTTTACACGTAAATATATTTCGGACTGTTACACTTTCTAATGTGTGCCAGAGAGGAAATTAAAAGTAAATAAAATAGTATAGTAATAAATGCATTTATAAGCAGTTTTTTTTTATCGTTGGACAGTTTAAATTTTTTTCCTTTTTTGTAGGAGAGGGAGTAAGCAGATTAGTTTTTCCAATATTCTTCCGGTGAAAATAAAGGTTAGGAATTTTTAAAGATTTATGGTTAATGACCGATGAGTATGTACCATGCGTTAAAATCACAGGTATTTTCATTCAAATAGTGTAACAGGTCGTTTATAGAAGTGAATGTTTGGTTCAGTCTGTGCTTAATTTTTTGTTTAATTCATGTCAATATAATCTCTTTGGTTCTGAATATATTCCGTTTGATGCCCAAAGGACTGCATTTATAGCAACCCCAGTATACTAGTGCAATAACAGATTCAACAATCTTTGAGTAAATTATCATGACAACTGAATCTATATATTTGTATGTATGCGAGTACAAAGATTAAAGTAACGCCTGCATTAGAATGCGAAGTTGGTAGCGCTACAGTCTTTACGTGAGTGAAAATATTCAACCACATCACTATCTAAAATTAAACAATTTAACTACGTATATGTAGAAGAGAAATGGAAAATTCATATCAGAACTGAGCACCAGTGATATATTTATATTACAATCGGTAATGTAATTATAAAAACTTACCATCTCTGAGTTAATCTTATGGAAATATTTGAAAATTTCGGGCAGCTGAAAGGGTTACTTGGTGCTACTTAACATCAGAGATCTGATATTATAATTGGTCCAGAAGATCATCATTTTATCCTCTAATGCAGGCAGTGAAAGTAACATCATCCGTTTTTGTAAGTAACTATGACGAACCGCGTAGCTGCTCACACATTCACATTCATAAAAATAACACCGTGAAAACATCTGGTTGAGCATCAGCCCATCAGCGATCCATCATCCCGATTTCCCACTCGATCAGCGGTCAATACGGAACGCTGTTAATGTTAAACTATCCCAAACACAACTACGTCTTTGGATTCGACAAAGAGCGGCGGTCCATCGCCTCCTAGAGGAGAGAGATCGACGTCCATAATGTTACCGGCCACGAAAAAATATATCCCTCGGTGTTTCGGAACACAACGCGCGTGGAAAATTCGTTTCAAAGGTATCTCCGCCAGATCTCCGCCTCATCGGGCGCGGGAAGATTGGAGAGAGAGGTGGGAAGGAAAGAGCCGTGGGGCACAACACCTTTGGGTCGTTGCGGGATTCCAGAAGAGGCGAGCGATAGACTGCTGGACGTTCGGGGCTCTGCCGTCAAGGAACGGGAGAGATGATGGCCAATGGAAATGGAGTGCCGGTGTTTGAAGAGAGGAGGAGTTGTGGAACCCAAAGACGTCCCCTTTGTTAAGCCACTCGTGTGTGTGAGTTCATGTGTGTGTCTGTGCCTTCTGACCGTAAATCCCTCGCCGCCGCTCCGAAAACGGTCCCAACCCTTTCCTGTCCTTCCGCCGTATTATAAAACCTCTCTGCAGAGAGAATGAAACAACAAAATTCAGCGCTCATTTCAATATTTATGGACGCGCGCAGGCACACGTGCGTCGAGTCAAAGGGCAGATGAAGAATGTTTTTTTACTCCACGTGAAGAAACTCCTCGTCTCCGAGAAATATCTCGAGAAAACGTCGCGGCCTCCACGAATGAGGTTGGTTTTTTCCTTTGTGTGACTGCGCTCCAGACTTTGCATAAATGGGGCCCTTTCTGTGCGCCTCCTGGTGGGAGAAAGGCTGGGTTAAAAATCCTGAATAATATTTCGGCGAGGTGGAGCCGAAGGAAAGGAAAATATTTCTTTCTCTCTGGATAATCCCCCGGAATTAAATGTCTGTTTTTGAAAAGAAATAACCGATAGTCTGGTAAATGATGTCTGAAATATTCGTGTAAATTATTTGGCGATTAAGGTAACGAATGGCGTCTCTTAAAGCAATGACGACGTTCGTGGTTATTGTCATACGACAATGATAACAAAGTAAAATAAGGATAACTGGCATAATTAAAATAGTATGTCATTTAAAAAAATGATTAGAGAAAATGCGAGTTGAAAATAAATAGTAGATTATTGGTAGCGCTAGAGTAGCCAGGAAATTCTGCCGAAATGTAGCAATAGATTAGGGTAACAGAAATGGTAGTTAGAATAAATGAACCTGTTTTTTGATATCGCTAAACGTATGTTAAGTAATTCAAAAGATCGTTGCGGGTGAACTAGATGCGTTACTTATAATAATAAATAGTAATGATTGCACACTTCGCAATTCGATGAGGCGTTCAATGCTGAAAGGAACGATAAATGTAGGCCATGATTTGCAAATAGCCATTAGTTTCAGGTATTGCCGCAGGCTCGAGTCTGCTCGGTCCAAATAGCTTGAGCTAGACTCGGATCGAGCTACGGCTTAAAGAAATGAATCTCTTGAAACATTTTTGGTAGCACCAAAAAGTTCTTTATTGATTTAAGTACCACATAAATCAAAAAGGGACGGACATATTGTATATCTGTTTCAATTTCCAAAATCTACATTAATTGAAATAAATCAATAGTGCCAAGCTTATTCCTAGTATGTTTCTAAAAATTATATCGTAGAACCTGCAGAGGAATACACAAATTACATTTCTCTAGGATAGATAGATTCTTCCTATTTCGAAAATTTATCAGCGACGAAATTAAAATAGCTGCTGTAATGAAAAATACAATTTTCTGAAGAAATATAATGTATAAAACCACCACCTTTTGAACAAATTGCATTAATATTACATGTACGATACAAAATTTAAGGACAAAGTAATTTAAATTTGCTGCCAAATTTGTTAACATATTAATGAAATAAAATGTCGTTACTTCAGAATAATATAAGCTAATCCGCTATACTTCAAAGAGGTAAGAAGTTGGCACATTCTTTCCCCAAGCCAAATTGAAGGGATATATATATGAGTCAAGGTGCTCAAACAGAGAAGTATAAAAATATTTATAAAAGCATAAAAATATTTGGTTTGTGGTCTAGTTAATCACTAATTTTAACATTTTTATGGTATTATAACATCTTTACCGTGGATATACTCTCTGTGGTTTACAAACTCACGATTTCAAAATTAATCTTCCTCACCACTTATGTATCGTAGTAGCTACTCAGTTCCATAGATTCCTTTGCTCACAGCACCAGAATGAGGTATGGAGACATTTCTAGTTCCAATAACTGATGAGTGAGTCGCGTAACGTTCCAGTCAATGTCGTCGGTACAAGCTTCACCTGCTAGTCGCTTCCCAAGATTGGAAAAGTAATTTACGTATTCCAATGCATGCATCTAACGATTTCAAACAAATAAATTCGTTTAACACAATACTTATTAATTCATTTAATTATTTATGACTTAATCCAACGCACTTTAACCACTGATAACTTTTAGCAGCCACCAATTCTTCATAAGAGGAAGGAAATCACATTCAATGATCGTTGTTATTCACAATCTGTGGAGACAGATTATTTGTCGTGATATCGGGAGTCGATCTATTTTGGTCCTGGGCGTCGAACCAGGACCGAACCGAAAATCGAATAAAAACGTAATTGTATACGGATTGAAACCTGAAACCGCTCAATAGTTTAGTATAATGTGAAAACATGAGCCAAAAATGACGAAACGAACTCTCCAAAGGATATAAGGTAGTGGTTGGAGCGAATGAAGAATCTTCGAACCGGTTCAAGAGTCACAGAAGGAGAGAAACTGGAATTGAATCGAAATTTGTTTTATTCACCAAACTGAAGCGGAAACCGGAATCAAAAACATCACGGTTCGAAGCCCTATGTTGGCTTTAGTATGGAAGACTGAGAGCATTTCACATCGGAGTGCAGAATGACCAATTAATCTATGAGAAGTTTTCACCACGGAACGAATGTTAGAAAGAGAAATAGAAAGATGAATATGGGGATATAGCGATAGTACTGAGGGGTTGAGGGAGAATTCCCTCTCAACTGGGAAAGTGCTGACGCAGGAAATAGGTGGAAGGAGAGGGCGGTCAGGTGGAGGAGAAAATTAGGACGGGGATGAGGGAAGTTATACTCGTAGATTCTAATTTATTCTTCACAGGAATATATGGGCTGTGTCAGAATCTGGAACGAAGGTGTCGGCACCTTCACTATTGCAAAAGCTACTTTTGATAACCTGTGATGAGATCACCGGTTCCACCGATACCGAAGATGATTGAGGCTGATGGAGAGACTGAAAACGATTTGTTGATATAGCGGGCGATGGAATATTAATTCTTCTAAGTACATACATAGCATCATTTTTGGTGGCTTATTGTATTTAACCGCTCCATGTCGATTATTTGAAGTCTGAACTTTACGACACCGCCTCCAAATCGTATAGTCCACATATCCAATAATTAATCTATTTCAGGACTTTCTCCTTCATGAAGTGAAGCCACACAGTGGCATCAGTATTCAAGATATAGCTCTTTATCCATTTTCATGCATTGCAGTCGCTAATTCTTCTGTAACAGTTGTACTGACTTCATTTTTTAAAATGATGACTTAAGGAATGAAAGGAAATTTCGTTTTATATGTATCAACAATGGCAACGCCATAACCATTAAAAATCATAAAATAAGCAATTTTGATAAAATCATTGAAGACACCATATAAAATGGATTGTTAAAATTAAATTTTTAAAATAATATATGCGACCCACAGAATATGAGATCAAAGGCACCCCTGCTCTAGGGGATTTCTCATTTTCATAAATATTTCGAATCTCATTTATTTCCAATACATTAAAGTGGTCAGAAACATAAAGAAAAAGACCGGCCAAGGATTAACTTAAACTGAAATTTCGTATCGATGATGATATACTGCTCTTTTTGTTAACCTGACCGAGGTAAAGAGCTTTATATGTCACTTAATATATTTCCCAAAAAATGATACGAGTGAAATTCCTCAACACCAATATTTAGATATACGAGTCTCGTATTCTTGCCTTACTTACCTTTCATAGTAGGCATATTAGTAAAATTAAACGGCCATTAATACTTATGGCAACAAAGTCGTACCTATGATAAAGTACTTGAGGTATTTTCTTATGGCAACAAATTTGGTCGCGGATTCTTTAGTTATCGATACATTATTTTATTTTGCGCATATCCATTGTCATTTCGAAACTTATGTTCTCTTATAATTTTAATTGATTATAGCTCCAATTACATATTTTTGTTTGCAAGTAGCACGCTAATTGGTGAATGAGATGTGTGATGGATATGTCGCAAATCTTTATAATTAAGAGATTTCATGTTTTAGTCCCTTAACTTCACCTTTTTCGTTGAGGTACTTCTTAGCATAATATATTTCGAGGATCTTCTCTTGACATTCAATGAGATAAGCTTCAAAATACCAAGAAGACAGCTGATAAATCGCAATCCAAAGGTTAAGGCATCAAAAAAAATAAGATAAGAACGATTGGGCGTATCCTGTGATGTAAGGGTTGCTGATGAAACTTTTATCGCACAATAACAAAGACTTCGCGAACGTACCTTTTTGCTCTTTTGATCAAACTTGCTATCTAATATTAAGTTACATTAAGCGAAGTTGAAGATCAGATCTTTATCTAATTCCGAGAAGCGTATTGTTCGCTGTCTTGTTTACTTTAGAAGTGTCACATAAGGAAAAGGGCTGTATATGATAAGGCGTATCTGTCTGTGAAGAATACTGAATGGAGCGGCTTGAACTTCTTTCTCAATAACCTGTTTTAAAAATCAACGCAGTTACAAAATATTCATTCAAATAGTATCATTTTATCATACTCGTACTTATCAGGAAGGAGGATTTCATAAAATATGTCGAAGAAAAGATTAGGATTGTAATCACTGTTTGCTTATAAATAGTCAAACATTCGACTAAAAATATTTTTAAGAAATGATCCTTTGAAACAATGCGTTTATAATCTCAATGCAAAATTTCCTATGATTTCCATCTTTTAAACAAATTCAAAGATAGAGGGTTCATTTTATAAAATATGCAACTATATCATTAAAATTTTAGCGATAATTTTGAAATGAATACACCTTTCTGATTTAAGAAAATCTGATTTCAGTGACAAACTACAATTAATTCTTGTACTAAATGTAGTAATGGTATCAATTTTAACCATTATTTAATGAAAATAATCATATTATCTTTTTCTAGACCATGTTCTAAACGCAAAGGTCTGGTATACGAATTTCAATATTATCGCTAAAATTTTCATGATGTAATATTTTATGAAATGAACTCTCAATCTCTGACTTGGTTTAAAAGACAGAAATAGTAGAATAGAGAATTCAATAACTCCTGACCAATATTTGATTGCTCTTAGATTTTTAAGTGAAACATTCGCCCTCAGTCATGATAACTTCAAGGTATATCTGCTTCCTCTCAAAATTAAATATTTATCTAATTATCAACAAGGTTTTAGAGTTGAAAACCGTAATATTTTGATACATTCTGCGGCAAGATAAAACGAAATTCTGGGGAACTGGCGAAAGAACTGGGGACTGTTGATTTTGGATCAGTTTCCTGGTAAACTGCCTCCTTGAGAGTAAGAGAGTAGAAACAGCGATTATTGGCAACACCGCGAAAAAATCATAGGAAATGCTTCGCATTTTTTCCTCGTTCGACCTCAGTAAATCGGAAAAATCGCTCTGCGGAATTTCTTAGATGTTTTTCACATGAAGTGCTGATAAGATAATCTTAGTCAAGAAATCTCCACACCTCAGTAGAACTTCATCTGCGGTTTGATCGAAAAAGAGTAGAATAAATATGAAATTTCTATTTCATATGACCCGGATACTAAGGGGATTCGTCTTAGCTATATTTCTTAATTGTAAACACAAAATATCGTATGAAAAAGCCAGTAAAGTCAAATTAACCGTCACTGAGGCCTTAATTAGTTTATCCGTTTATGATCTTTTTCATAAGAAAGAGTGGTATGAGTCTTTTACATCTAATATGCTAGTGGTGAGATATTTAATTACATATTGAAAATTTCTTGAACTTCTACTGATATCATCACATAAAATAAGCTGTACTTAGCTTCCAAATAATGAAATATCTCAAAACTATTTTGAGAAGAGAAACAATTCATGGATCTTTGTTATAAGTTCATGCTGTAAAATTTTTCAGATCTGGTCTTATTCAGCATTTTCGAAGCTACGTTAGTACTTCGTCATTGAAGGAATGGTTTATAACACCAACACCAGTATTTATGAAAATATACCGCAAAAGCCTGTAAATTAAATAAATGCATCATGAGATTAAAAGATGATAATTAAAATTTTCCTTTTCTTAATCACTTTAATATTTAATAGTAAACATTGAAAGTGTATCGTCTTATTTAATATAAATAATAAAGTTTTAATGTATACTTACGCTCAGCTGTGGTGATATATAAAATTAAACAATTATTCTGAAAGATTTCCTATAAATTATCCTATTAAATAACCGACAAGTTATATTTAGAGTATAAGAAAGGTACATTGTACAGGCCATACGTTGAATAAATAAATGAATCCGACATCACCATTATGGTTACTAATAATGTACATACATCTTTAATTTAACGCCAACGATTCTTTCAAACGCTGATATGCGGCATACGTAGTGCCACCGTAGATGGATGAATCCTAAACCATATTTGATGTGATGAGGTTACTCCCTGTTGAAATGTAAACACAATATTTTAAATAGTCATGAACTATAAAAACTATAGTACAGATTAATCTCTTATAGTCACACCCAAGGATCGGACCATATATCACTTACACGACAGCCAAAGGCGCTATATATGTGATGCTTCCTCTAGCTCCCTCATCATTTGAAACATCAATAAGAAAACGAAAATCCAGGAAAAAGGGGCTCTGAGTTTAGCTACGATTTACTGAATTCGATAGGAAAGCATGTAAAGGATTTTGCTTATAGACACAGGGTGGGAATCATTCGATAAACTAGATAAGTTATATTCTTGAGTCAATGGATTCAAAACGAACTTTTTTCACGAACGATTCGCGACACTATGGACAAAGAAAATAGGTAGCTGGGTGTATGAAACCGCTGTAATACACCTAAAGGTATCAACCAGAGCCATTGAAGGATCCAGGATGACTTGCAATGTGCCTATGATCAGACGAGGGCCATGAATTGAAATCACGTCGCAAAGACTATCCTCAATCACTATACATTATTTACATATATCACGATAAAATAGCATTTAAAAGTTAATTGGAGATGAGTCCATAACGAAATTGTCTTGCATTGCCCATCTCCCTTGGAGAGTTTCTAGATCCTCCGATTATCGGGATGTGCTTATAGGTAGATCTTCATCTAAAAGCAAGACTGTAAGTCGAGATAAAAATCATCAAGAGCGCGGTAGACATGCAGATAAAAAAGGCAAAGATATCTAAGTCTCTACTTATTTTATTTTTGACAAGGTAAATGTGACAATTAAAGTAAAATTTTTAGAACGAATCTCTCCAATATCCTATTAAGGTTTTCTCGGCGACTGCCAATAGGACGTTTCATAGGGTTAGGGGAGAGAGCGTGCGGAGAAGATTTTCTTTGAAACGGAGGGAGAAACGTAAGAATGGATACCAGAAATTAATATCCCTCTACCTCTACTACAAAAAAGAAGCTCGCCTCCTAAGTCCCTCCTTCGCCTTCCTTTTCAAGCCTAAGACTCAGCAAAAACTCCTGACCTTAAGGGATGTCAATCATCGCGAAGAGAAAATCACAAATTTTCCGCCTTTCATATGCATAACTCGTCGTTTGAATTGGGCTATGAAAGCTGTTAAGGGTAAGAAAAAGATAACAGGGAAGGGGGATGTGGTCATTATTGGTCATTGGATCTGGTGTTGTCGGAAACAAAAGCAAAAATAACGGCAAAAGACAAACGTCGCATGAATTGATGAAACAAGGATAGATTAGGGTAGGAAAACAGGATGGAAGTGGTGGAAGAAGATTTAAGGAGAAAACGGAAAGTACTGATTGAGAAGTATGAAATAGCAGAGTAACGAAGTAAGACCAGTCATGTGCTGGATACATTAACAATGTCTTTAAGCTGTTGAATAGCGTGTTTCCTCTTACATTTAACCCATCGTCATCGTTAATAGATTCCAAAAGAAGACTAATTTGAATTGAGATATAGCATGAAAAGGTTACGAGAGTTCGCAGATATAAGAAATTCTAAGCAAAGAAGTAGGCTCACTGAATTAAACCTTATTGTAATAGGTTTAAAGAATATTATCAGACCCGTTGATACTAGTAACTAAAATATTTAAAAGCAGAAACCTCTCAGTACGACATGGGAATACTGTAGAAATTTAAAAAACACTTGATATGAACAATAGAAACGAGGGGGAAAACATTTTATTAAGTCTGTAACACAATTTTGAATATAAAAATGTTAAAAAAGGTACGCGCCATTAAAGCAAAGAGAAATCCAACCAAATGTGGTTTCATCTAATATGCATAGTTAACTATAACTACGCTTTATAATAAATTTAATGAAGTGGAGCAGTTAAAATTATATAGAGCTTCAATAGGTACACCAGCAATGTATTTTCGTTAAGGATAACTGCATCCGCTAAATTACGAAGTTGAAAAAATACAAACAAATTGAAAATGAACGAGAAATCTAAAATAATCCTCGCTTCAAATAATTAAGAGTCGTCTGAAAATTCTGGTAATATTTTTCCCTCGAAATAAAGATAAAGAAAGAGACACGATTACCCAAATGAACGGTTTCATTTAATTGGTAGTTTAGGATATTAGCAGTCTTATATGGAGTTCATTCTCTTTCAAAAGCGTATCTTAAACCACATAAAACGGTTCATACTAACATGGTTTGAAGAATGTCATCGCAATTTTAGAAAAGGAATCTGATCATCCGACATTTCAAGTACAGATGTAGCATAATAAATTGTATAAAATAGCAATAAAATAAAGACAGTGATTAAAAAACAAATCAAACAGGATAAAAATTAACAACGAAATGAAAATTTGATGCAGAGACGATTCACAAGAAAGAATATGTGAATTCTGAAATAATAATGGAAAATACACACATAATGACAAACTAAAGAGATTTAATGGGAAAGAGAACTAATAAGAAGAGAAATAAAGAAATGGGAGAGGGTAATAGGCTGAAAAATTGGTTTAGGGGTGATATATACCTATGGATAAGGAGGAAAGAGAAAATAAGGCGATACATTTGAAGAAAACGAAAAAACATCGAGAGAACGAGGAAGTGAGAAATAATAGGAACAGAGATGAGATAAGAAAAGAACGGTTTATGAAGCAAAACTTTTTTATAAGAAATATTCTAACATGCAAAATGTAACATCTTTTCTTTCATTAACCTTGTAAAACAAATGTTTGCTATTTCTTCACTTTAAATCGACGATAATCAATGGGGAAGATAAGTAGACATTGTTTAAGTAAATTTTAATCTCTGATATACTATCTAATCTACCTTTCACAGAGAGACGAAGATTTTATCACGGATAATTAATCCAAGGAGTGTTAAGGAAAACAAATACGTGACGCAGTGAATACGGGTGTGCCTCTATGCGCAGCTATATTTATACTTGTTTACTCCTGTCTACATGATGAAACACTCCCAAATATTAACACTTCTCATTAAAGGTAAGCGGTTACCCCGAAGAGTCTATCTGTAATAAAATATTAGAAGAAAAATCTAATTCCGAGCAATTTTACCCAAATAAAAAATCAATTAACTCATATTTGACTTTAAAACTAAATACAAATTCCCATTCAAAAGTTTCGAAATCTTCCATGGTGATGTTATTAATTTAAACATTTTAGAAACTCGGGCTCTATAAGCTTGCATTTTCTTAACATAAGGAATTTTTCGTAAAATTCTAAACATTTAAGAGAAGAGACGCAAAAAGTATGCTAATCATATATCTCTCTACATTGGAGGCTATAAAATAACGCGTATTGAAAAGTTCTTTAGAACGTAAACAATTATTCGAGACATATCTTTATATAGCAGTCCTGTTCGATGATTGAGTTATCAATTTCCGGTCCTTAACCTACAAAGTCGAGGTATGATAAGCTTTACAAATAGGTGCTATCGTTCCAAGAAAATTGTTATTCTGCAAAGTGGATACCGCGAGGATCATAATCAAAGCTGCGTAGTCTTCGGTAATCAAAGCTGCGTAATCTTTGGATTTCAGTTTGAGGATAGAGTGTAATTCACCCTATCCTCAAACTGAATTAATTTAATCGTAGAAATTTCACTTGCAACATTCATGTTTAACATTGAGTTAGAACAGCCGTACAAAATTAATGTAACAAATTTAAATGTAGTCGACTCAGAAGAATAACACGGAATTACCCCCTTACAAATAACTTAAACTGAAGCACACATATTCGAAAAATATGCGGTAAAGCAACTAAATCTCGGTTTTATAAATCGTATTGTAGGAAGATCCGATGAAAATGTTAGAGAGCGATGCTATTTCACCTTAGTTAGGCCCCATCTGGAATATACAGAGAGTATATGGGTCCCAGCGGATGAAACGAATGCTCGCGAACTCGAGAAAGTGCAGCGCAAGGCGATGCGATTTGTTAAAAAGTGCTACGATAGAAAAGCAAGCGTTACGCAAATGCTCTCAGACGTAGGTTGGGAATCCTTAAGAGAAAGGAGATCAGAAGCTAGGCTTCGATTGCTTGCTAAATTCAAAGATAGTGCATTTAGGAAGACGTATATATAATACGACCCCCTGCAACTTCGGCCGATCCGACAACAAGTGTAAAATAAAAGAAATAGATGCGAGGACAAGTCTTTTTGGGGACTCATTTTTTCCGTGAAGTACGCGGTAACAATAAGCTAAAGAGTAAACTCGAACGCTTGGTGTTACACCCCGGCTTGCAGGGTATTTATGTAGATGTAGATGTAGATGTAGAAGTTGTCCTAGGACTTAGACACCTTCGTTGCTAATGCAGTTCCTAAAATCCCGTAGTTCGTGTCGTTGCAACAACTACTCCGAATACATAAATGCTAGGGTAATAGATTTCTCTTACCTCACCATGAGGTATTGTGTTCTAAATGTTGTCTATGTCTATGTGAGTACCCTGCAAGCCGCCTTTCGGCGTTTTGGAAATAAGGAAATAGAGTCATAGTGCATGAACCTTTTCTAATTCTCGAATACAGCACTTATCGACAGGGTCCCATACACTACAGGTATACTCAAGATGAGGTCTAACTAACGCAAAATAACATCGCTCGTGAACGTTTTCGTTGCTCCATGTTAAGTTAATCGTGAGAGTTACTCCAAGATATTTCACCGATTCTACTGTTAATAAGTTTATCCCACGGAGACTGTACGGATAATCTTTAATAATATATTTTCTTTCGAAGAAGTTAACTACTGAACATTTGTCTACATTTAGCTCTAATTGCCTATCATCGCACCATTTCATAATGTTATCTAAATCATTCGACAGGGTTAGTATATCCTCTTTACTCTATATTTTCCTGTAAATTACCGGATCGTCCGCAAATATCCTAAATTTACTATCAATAAGATTGCTAAGGTCGTTAATGTATACTAAAAATAGTAACGGTCCGATTACACCTTCCTGCGGGACGCCCGAGGTCACCTTAACAACATTAGAACTAATACCGTCCAGCACTACATGTTGCTCTCTATCGGAGAGAAAGTCCTTTATCTGATTTATTGCCTCTGTATTGATTCCTGCAACTTTTAACTTGTACAATAATTTATGATGAGGGACCTTATCGAAATTCTTCCGAAAATGTAAAATTACCGCGTCGACTTGCCTTTTATTTTCGGCAGATTTTAGGATATCGTGTACTAATGATGCCAGTTGAGTTGATATATCGTGTACTCATAATGCCAGTTGAGACTCACAAGATCGAGTCTTACGAAAACCGTGTTGATTCCTAACTATGAAATTTGACGTTTCTAAAACCAAAATGTTGGTTATCTTGAAACGATATATTTATTTAAAAAGATCATTGAGAACGGAATTCAGAGGGAACTCTTTATAAGGAGCTATACCTACAAAATTAAATTATATTCACGTAGGAGTAAAATATTAAAATTCTTTCTGAAGTTAATTAACGATAAAATAGCATGACATACGATAAATAAATTGAGTTTTACAGAAATTCGCTAAATACTTGGTCTGTTGATAGAGAGTAATACTTTAGATAAGGGGCTTCCTTCGATTGAGAAAAGATAACTGGGAACAAAAATGAAAAATTCCTCGAAAGCCTCAGTGAGCCTTAGTATTTTAACAGAATTAATATTTTAGCCAATACGTGCTTTAAAATAACTGAGGGAAAATTGCTCTTAAGGCAATATAAAATGTTTCTTCAGTAAAAGATAGGGAGAACGCAACTCAGCTGCTTCATATTGGGACACAGTTTTATTAAAGAAATCCTCTTGCAAGAAATTTTCGATTCCACGAATAAAAATATTATAGTTATACCCTTGACTTTTGTGGTTCACTAATCTCTCACTCTGGAAGGCCCTAAGTGTGATGGAATGGAGGACTTATTGTCATATCCCATCGACTAATACCCATAAACGCTTAACAGCTCCCGTGCTCTCCTTTTAACTCCAACTTTTCAATCTCACCAAGATGAAGCGTTTCACATTTTGATCATCAATCCGTTCAAAAGGGAGCTATTAAGGGGTCTGGTACCTTTCTAAGTCCTCCACAATGGCCTCTCAAGGCCGTCTTCAATATCCTGGACCTTTAAAGGGAACGCATCCTTCTTGGAGGCTTTCTAAATCGAAGTCCTTTAGAGAAAATTCCTTCGAATTTTTATGCGAGCGCTGGCAAATTGACCCGTGGGAAGATTTGCGTCTAATAGAATCGACGTGCATGAAAGTGTCTGCAAAATGAAGAGGCGGCACGAGTGTAATAGGAGACGATCCTCATCTTAAAAGGGTTTTAGGGTCAAGGGATCCAATTTCCTCGGTGATTTTCCTCGCATCTTAGAGGGGTAAGGGAGGTCAATGGGAAAATTCATTCGAAAACTTGAAGAAGCTAAAAAGGTATTATTAAGAAAGATCGACATGTTTTTCATTCGTAACTCATTTCCAAATATCAGGAGTTTCTAAGCTTCAGGAAAGATAGTGCCTCAATTTTAAAGGTATGATCCGTGATTACCAGATCTTATCCGGGGAATTTATAATTCTAATATGTATTTTGCTGAATTTAGGAAATTAAAAAAAATTCATCGCCTCATATGTCATTGTAAGCTTGCTAGAATAGCTCAAACAAATAAATAAGCGTTCTTAACTTACATTAAAGTGACATTGTATAGATCACTATTATCGGGGTCAGTAAAAAATTTCTGTGCAATGGAATTTTACCGTACAGACCTGTTAAGGTATTGATAATTAACATCTGTTTAGGTTAGGTTTGATGCGATATTTACTGAAGATTTTGGGTAAAATGTAGCTGAGATTCTCTCGTCAAAAGATTATTATGAATTAATTAATTTTCATGCAACATCCACTTATGAAACTTAGTGTATTTCCACAAGGACTTAAATTCCATTTGAATATTCTTAATTTGAATTGAAGTCTTCCCTTTGAATATTCTATTTGAATATTCTTAATCGCATCTAAATCACAAAAAGTGACGAGAAAAATCGTATATGTTTTTGTATTCATGTATAAAATCAAACGCAGGATACAACAATCTTCTAACATTAAAAATAGTAATTTCTTTTAAGAAGAGTTGCAGTATGAAATTAAATCAACGCAACGATAGTTAGGACCCAGTAAAAGGCATTTGCAAAGACACCGTCGAATCGGATAATCTACTTATAATCTAGAATACTATACTAGAATAGACCTATCATGACCGATATGTCACCTTCTTGCCTGATTTTCGGTTCACCCAACGTTACGGTGGAATTTCCGACTCAGTTATTCTGAAGCAAAACAAGAAGTTGCAGAATATTTAGTTCGTGCTTTAGTAGTAATATTGATCCCTCGATAACTAAGGTCATTTACACCAGCTATTTATTTGAGATTATTATAAGTTTGTTAGTATCTGGGTTAATATGTGTATTTATCGTCAGGTTTAAGAGCAATGAATGCTATTTAATATATTTTTGAAAGGTAGGAGAAACGTTTTTAAAAAGGTAGAAGATTGATAGAATATGTTTTGAGAATTTGCTAAACTCTGAGCTAGAAAGAACGAAAATATCCTAACAATATCAAAAATTGTTACCGAGACTAAAATTATGCTTTCCAAATATTAAAAACACTAGGGCATACGGCTTGATATGTATAGTGATTCATAAAAATTAATTTTCGATTATATAATTGCAATAGTTCAGATGAGAGTATTGAGTTTACGCTCAAAATAAAAAACAAATCCTTCATGAATTCGGATTCAAGACACGGCAATTTTTGGATAATCAAATATTCCATCTTCATTTCCCCTTTTTCCCATTTCATTCAACNCCCTGCAACTTCGGCCGATCCGACAACAAGTGTAAAATAAAAGAAATAGATGCGAGGACAAGTCTTTTTGGGGACTCATTTTTTCCGTGAAGTACGCGGTAACAATAAGCTAAAGAGTAAACTCGAACGCTTGGTGTTACACCCCGGCTTGCAGGGTATTTATGTAGATGTAGATGTAGAAGTTGTCCTAGGACTTACACACCTTCGTTGCTAATGCAGTTCCTAAAACCCCGTAGTTCGTGTCGTTGCAACAACTACTCCGAATACATAAATGCTAGGGTAATAGATTTCTCTTACCTCACCATGAGGTATTGTGTTCTAAATGTTGTCTATGTCTATGTCTATGTGAGTACCCTGCAAGCCGCCTTTCGGCGTGTTGGAAATAAGGAAATAGAATCATAGTGCATGCACCTTTTTTAGATTTATTTTTTGGTTCGTCGGGGCTCTTAGAAATAAACAATTCAGAAATTTCCCTCCACTTAAAGTAATCGTCCCCTGAATTCTAATTCGATCTTTCATTCTTTTCTCCGCAGAGCTTTCAAGGAGCGATTCCTCGCCTTACTCCCTCTGCTCTCTCCTTCCTCTGTCTTTCAAATGCCTGCTCCGAAAAAAATGAGTATACGGAGCACGTTGAACTATCGGAAAGAGAATATCCGTTTTCTTTCCCTCTCTCACTCTTTGATCTTCCAGCACTTTTAGTCGGAGAATGCATAAATTCTTTTGTTTGCAAATTCTGTCCACATAATTTTCCGTCTCAGGGTAATTTCTTTCATAGTTTGGTGTCGTTAATGGGTTTCTCGGTGAGAAAATTCGTGCTGAACTTTGCGGGTATTTTTTCCGTTTCATTCCTGAAAGGATAAAAAATCCAAACAAGGAATATTGCAAGGATGGAGAACCTTTTGTGGCAAAAGTGACATATTTGATTAAGATAAAGGACTTTAGTGCCAAAAGTGGTGCCAAAGCCTTTCGTGAGATATTATCCATTTTATCATGCCAACGACGGGAATGATATGTTGTAATTTATGCAAGTAGTCATTATTTATCATTATTCATGAACATAATCCACATTTATTACATAACAATGTGCCGTCATTGGTTTACACCCCACTATGGGCTGTAGAATGTTAAAAATTAGAATGTTTTTATCGTAAAATTGATTCGTAATTTACCTAGGAGTATAATTTAAAACCTAAATCACTTATTGATTAGTGCCCAAAGTCATAGCAACAATAAAACAAATGATTTTCCTACTTTCCATTAAGGGTTCGGTTCGGTTGAAATTCAGCATTTATTTTCAGCTTATTCCCAAATGGAATACATAAAGAACTCTACTTTAAGCAGTGAACCTGGCAAAAAATAGCTCGCCCTTTCAGCATGATAAATATAGTATAGGATGGTTTGCAATTATTCCTCTTTATGTTTATTGGCCTTGGTCTATAATATTAAGAAATAAGTGAATGCAAAAATAGCGTGATTAGATTGCTCTACGGCCGTATCTGAAGAAAGGCAAGTGTTTCTTATCGAGATGATAACATGAAAAAGCTGTGTAAGGCTTCTTCTAAGAAGTGATTAGTTAGACTATGCCACTATTGAAAAATTCAAAGATTGGGAAAATTAGTGAGATAAAGCAATCATTCAATGGACGATAATGTTTGCAGCCGTTGATAATAATTATTAGGTTAATGGACTACTGGCACCCACGCAATGTATGTACATCATTCCCTACTGATGCTGAAGCATGCATTTCGGTTATTTTGGCCCATTTTGACTAGGTTTGAATTTGCGCAACCGAACGTCAACACTATACCGTCCGATATAATTTAAAGTCTACTGGTTCTAAACATTTGTGTTACCGAACGTCAAATTGTTTATGTTTCTCCGAATAACGCGCTCCTCAACAGGTTAAGACAGGAGTTGGGAACCTTTTTTCATCAAATGACCGCATTTATTATTCGGTCGCACAAGAAAAACCGCATATTAAACAATTAGTCCGATTTTGACAGGCGCATTATCTACGTTCGAATAGTTTAACATTAGCGTAACATTCCGTATGAGAAAACACATTCACACACTGGGTGAGCCAAAAGTGAATGATTTCCAAACCGTATATTTCACTTGGTCTCATAAGAAAGATTGGGAATTCTTCAAGTACACAATTCATATAATGAAGTGATTAAAACGCATGTGGTTTGAAGGCTGCACGTTCTCCACCTGTGGATTTGTGTAGAATAATTAAGCTAGAATGTCCTACTCGTAAGCATAAACTCCATTATCTACATCCTCCTACTAGGAGGGAAAAACACGCTCAGTACCAGTTCATTGAAAATTCTATTCTATCTAATGACATCAAGCTTAAAGATAAAATGGAGTGTTTGGAAAGATGTGTGATTAAGTGTTGAGAATAAACTAGTCGAATGAAGTGATTATCCCGAATTAAAATTGATATGTACGAATTTATGAATAAACTTATTATCATTATTTTCCTATTACTGCGAGGTTAGATCAAAATGACCTCTCTTCCACCTACCATCTGGAGATATGACGTGATAATAATATTACACTAATAAACCCACAGAATGTTAGTACAATGAATGAAGAAGGAACAAGCAATAAGGATATACAAAGAAAGCAGGGGAAAACAAGAAAGTACAGCTTAGTGAATGTGTATTTATGGCTAACTTGATAGTAGAAGGATGATCATCGATAAGATCAGTGATTCCCAACCGGAGGGACGCGTACCACCGGTAAGTCTTTATAGTGGGACTCAAGTGGGTAGGTGAAATATTTTACTCGTTTTAATATTTTATTTTTAGAAGTTTTGTGTCTCGTTGCAAATAAATCCTGATCAATTTCCACTATTATTCATCAGGAAACGAAATATCCGCGATTTATTAAATGGCCTTAATTAAAGAAAAACAATCACTTTGCACATTGGTGGAATTAGGATGTCTTGAAAATATGGAAATCGGGACTTAAGACCAAAGTTTGGGAAACGCTGGAATAGAGGATAGCCAACCATATCAAAGTTTCCCTCGTAAACTTCTCTAATAAACATCACTATAAATACCAATTCACAAAAGATGAAGTAAGAATAAAGTCCTGTCATATAAACAGGCTTTTTCAGTCTTCTTGCTGAAAATTTAGTTTTTCTTATTTTCCAGCCCTGTTATTAAATTTTAGTTGCTACTGTCGTTGATTTTTCGCAGGTTTTTTACGCCTACCTTTTCGTGGGCGTTTTCTTGCAGTGTTCTATTTCCCCCAGACTTAGATTTTTTAATCCACATAATATTTCCTTTCTTTTAATTATTTTTCTTTTTGTACCTCCCGAAAGTCATCTCTTCCTTTTAAATATTCAATGACAAAGGGTTACATGTATGAAGGGACTAAGAAGTCTCAATCTCGCCCTTCAGTAAAGGCGTTGTTATTATTATTATTATAGTTTTATTCTCACATTTTGTGGTATCTTTGAACCTGTGACGGGTATTCACCAAGTCACATGTTCCTATATTGTTATAATTTTTTATGGTATTTCTTAATATATTGATTATGATTACTGGTTACAGATTACAGGGAAATTTTCTTGTTATCGAGCAGGTGTCCAGAATTACAGATTTTTGTAGGGAGATATAGCTTTTTGGTTTTAAGCCTATCTCCATTAGGCTGTTATGCAATGATTTTGGAATGATTCCAGTTGATGAAAGTATGATTGGTACTATCTTTACAGATTTTTGGTGCCACAGTTGTTTTATTTCTTCCTTTAGTGTGAGGTATTTTTGTATTTTCTCTGCATACTTCTTTTGTATGTTCATGGAATTTGGAATATTATTATTATTATTATTATTATAAAGAGCTAGTTGGCAAATATGGAACACAGGTGATATTGTTACATATAAAGTAAACCTAAATAGAAAAAGATTATGATCGATCTACCCTCTTCAGATTATGCCAAACTGTTAAATTTAATATTAAATAAAAATAATAATAATTATCTTCATAAATAACTTTTAGCTCAAAAGGGTAAGCTCATTACAGCCTCGATTCAGAAGATTTTCTGACAGCGCACTAAACACGTCAATTATATATAATTCATTCAGGCAGCAGGGAAGGCCGTTATCTAATGGGCGGATAAGTATGCGTGATTGGACTCGAAAGTCTTCTTACCCACGATCCGAAATTCAAAGGAAACAATTAAATGCCGAGTATCTTTAAAAATCCGCCTTAGAATTTTGATAAGTTAGCGATAGAATCGCCAAAGGGAAAGCTGTAATCTACGCATGAAATGTTGTCTCAGAAAGTGGCGTACCTTTCACTGACGTAATTACGTATCTTTACCTTCTCGAAGAATAGATAACGAAAACATTTTCGGATATAATAACATCCACCGAAGATTATGAGGTGATTTATGCTTCCCGGTTTTCGAAAAGGAGAGTTGCTCTTTTGCAATACTTACGCTACATCTTGGACCAAATTATTTTCAACACAATACAAACAAAACCTAGGTAAGTCATTCAGTTCTCGATAAATATGACTAACAATTTAATAGCATATATTTTCCTTCTTAGAATATGTCTTAGAATTTACATATGAAGAAATTTTCTCATTGATAGGGTCTGGGATTAAATACGGGAGGTTTTTGGAGGGTTTTATTTCCCGTTTTTGGGCGAATTTCAGGTAATTACTATCAAAATTATTTTTTATGTCATATTTTCGTCCACCGTTTCTGCCTGGCCAGAGGGCCAAATCACAAACAAACAAATAATAATAAATAAATAATACCTGCTTTCCCAGCGTAAAAAGTAGAAGATTGCAATTGTTATTTCTCTGAAAAATGTTTGCATTTTTTGGCGTATTCGCTTATTCATGCGCGAATAATCTTCAAGTAATGCTACAATCAATGTCTTAAGTTAAAATTTATTTCCCATTTAAAAATTTCGAAAAAAGTTCTTCAATATATTTTCAGTTGTTATTATTTACGAATAAATGCAATTTAAGTAAACTAACATAATATAAAACGAAAACTTGTCCAGCGAATGCTCTCCCCTGTTAGTGTTGAAGTAATTATCGGCTATTATAAGTCTCTCTAATTTATTGAATGTGGTAACTTACGCTTAAATGTGATATCAACTGTGTTCTGATTATAATCTAGGACTACTTATTCTTCAAAAATCTAGCAAAAAGTCAAATTAAAGAACACCTTTATTCAGAAATCAGCGTAATCATTCCAGCATGCAACATTGGTGACGATTACAATTGGTCCATTATTATTGGCGATTGAACAGAACATTAAGATACAAGAAAGAAACCTTTGACGGTAAGAGAAGTAGATAACAAATACTTTGAGTTGCCAGGTAAATATGCATAAAGTTAGCTTTAAATAGAGAAAAGCTGAAGAGATTTTTAAAGAATACGAAATTTTAATTAGGTGTGGGTTTCGAGGGATTGATTGATAAACGGCTACATTTCACTAATTGTAGAAGTGTTCTTTAACAATTGAGAGCAAAAGCAAATGGAAGTCGCTACTTTCTGTCAAATTGTTAGTCCTTTAATATCTTGAGCTGTTATTATCTCTTGAAAAGGAAAAACAATGCACTTAAATTAAGATAAATTTAATAAGCCACATTTTTCTCTTGCTCAATACCTTGTAATTTAATAAATAGCGATTTTTGTCATAAAATTCAATCCTGTGTTCTTGTGAAAATTTTTAAGGTTCCCATTTAAATAGTATATCTTATTTTTAACCGGTTAAAAAGAATCAGGATCTTTCATTTACATAATACGTCTTAAAAGAATCCTTTATGTTCACTCTCATTGAAGCACTATTATTCTGTTAAATTAAACTAGCAAATTATGTATCGTTTCTTCTAAATATGAGACTAAAAAGTTTACTCATCCTTCATTGGTGCTCGTTGGCTTGAACCATTACAAGTTAAATTTAAGTAATCAAAGAGTATAATAGTCCCTAAAACCACTGCTCGACAAACCCCCACATCAAGCGTCTGAGCAGGAGATTATCTTATTTCCTCAGGACATTTTCCTATTTCTGGTCGTGAGAGAGCAACCGGGAGACTTCCGGTAGTTAGGACGTTGAGCTTGAGTTTATGATGAAAAACGCATCAATCAGAAGCTCAGCCTTCTCTCCTCACCTAAGGGTAAATACGTTTCGGAAGAAGTTTCGATACGAAAAATGAAACCAGCATTGCTTTCGCCGCTAGTTCTTTCGGTGACAGAGTAAACTGAATAGTTTGTACGAATATTTGGACCGCATTAGATGTAAGGTTAAATTGCGAGGTGGTCCCGATAAGAATCTTTGCCTAAAACTTTTTAATTCTCTCCAATTAGGGCGGCGATAAAAGGGAATCTGGGGCATCTAAGACCGGTTTCCATGTCGATTAAGCAAATTAAAAGCGTTCCTCTCTTTCACTCGCTCAAAAAATAAATATATAAAATCGGAACTCTTGAGAGATATTATGAAATTACCGAATCATTTTGTCGTACTAGGCTCCGCTCTTTATCGCCGCTTTACCTTTCCTTGTTTTTTTAATGACTCCTCAGATAAGATGCAGAAAACATACGCTTCGCCCTAAATCAAGAGCAAGAGCACCCTTCCTCAACCTCTGCAATCTACTCCATTCACTCATTTTTCGAGTGTGCTCACGGAACTTGCTACGACGTGTAGGCTTTGCATGCCCTTGGGCAATTCGCACAGATCAATTATAAAATAATTATCGTGCGCGGTTCTCATGCTAAAACCCCTCTAAATGGAGGTTCCTTTGCCTTTTACTCCCATGCTCGCTTTTTTCCCTTACGGGACATCAATCTTAGAGTCCGCCGCTCAAGGCCTGGAACGAGCAGTCTTACCGGTGTATGACAGGGAGATCGCGCAGTTAATGGGTCCCCATTTAAAGAAGGGAAAAACGTTGCATAGAGCACCAGCTGTTAAACGCTACGGAGATGGATTGCCTTCCATGAGATAATACCGAAGAAATAATGCACGTTGTTCGGAAACAAAAACTCCGCAGAGTGCAGTTAAACGCGAGAAGAAAACTATACGAGAATTATGGAGGCACCTATTGTTTTTTTTTCTGAAGGCATGGTGTAATTTCCCATCGCATTAGTTTTGCGTTTCACTGAGGAGGATATTTGTGCAAGAAACTAAATTTAGATTGACGAGATAAGATGAACTTTTCATGCATTTTCTCTAGCTTTACACGAACATTTTGTTTCGATTAATTCACCTTCGTCCGTACCTTTTGGAGTTTTTGGATTATTTTGCAATTTGTAGCTGTTTAAATTGTAAATTGGCGTACTTTGCAAACTATTGTAGCTAATGCAGGAGGAGGTTAAATACAAATGTTCTGTAGTTTGTACATTTGGTTCTACGCTATTTACATAGTTTGAAATTCCTTGCTTCCACAGTATTACCATTCTTATACATAAACCTTACAAGCAGAACAATGTTCATGTATACGTAGAACTTCGTAAACACTGTTTTTGTTATCAGTAAATTGTAGTTTAAGTTAGCGTCGCCACCTTACTTAGAGTCTAACTGCGGCGTTATTGTACAACAAATAAATAAATTGGCCGGGAGCTGATGGAAGTAGGATTAAGCTACAATAAAAGCAAAGTAGTAATAAAGGTAATACAAATGTTTTACTAAAATCTCTCTTTTCCATAATCTATATTGATATTTTACGTTTTGAAGAAAATTCATAAACGCTATAAAATTTATCAACTAATTAAGAGTTTTGAGAGGCTAAAAGAAAAGACTTTCGATCTTGATTAACCTTAAAAATTCACAGAACCCTTAACTATGTTTCTTCATACCATGTTCCTATTCTCATTAATAATTATAGGATGGAAATCTTAACTAGTTCTTGCGAAGAAAGTGGTTTTCCTATGCACCAATCCCCAACCTATAGAAGTAAATACTACAGTGTTGGTTAAAGTTTTGCAATGTCTATTCGATAATAACATGATTATGGGTTTAATGAAAGCTTGAATGTACCTTTACAAGTGTATATTCTAATTTCAATTTTAAGTTATTTTAACAGACTATGGAACACATGTAAACAATCTACATATATTAATGATTTAGAAATCACTTCCCCCACAAATGGTATGGAAAAGTAAAGAAGCTTCTTGGAAAACCCTACCTAATGAAATTAGGGTACATTTCTAAAGCTGTCATAAAGTTTTCAAAGGTTTATTAATACTTTCTCCGGTGAACAAATATCGCGTGACTGAAGTGAGCGAAAGAAAAAACGTCAATTTGTAGCAAAAAAGCGCAAATTCGCGAGCTTCAAAATTTTTTCAATAATTCTCTCGAAACTTGACCCTTAAACACGCATTTACATTATTACACTCTTAGGTAGAAATTTTACAGACAAGGGGCACTTAAATTCTCTGATTACGTTTGATTTATGCACTTCCTTAAACTGTGGGTTATCGCGCACCGCACTCTTTCCAATATGCTACCTTTTGGCGAAATTCGATTTTCTCCAAAATTATTTTCGACCCTTTCCTTAAGGGCTCAACCCACATTAAACAGAGCTCCCGCTGGTTAGGGACTTCAGGTCAATCCTTACATTCTCAGAAAAGCCACTTTTTACTTGTTTTATATGGGTAAGGCATGCAAAAAACAGCGAAATATGCAAACGATATCCAACCCGCTTTTAGTTGAAAATACTGAAAACTAAAGCGGAAAAATTCACCAGTTCTTCCATCGAGACCATGGAATAGAGTGCAAGAGCACGCCATATTAGCTTTCTGAACGTTTAAGGAAAAGGGAAATCGATCGATTAATTTGCACGAAATAACTTACTTTTGCATTGATTTCCGATGAAAAATATTTTCTTCGCGAGTTCAGATTAGTAAAATAAAACAGGCATATATTTCTCTAACTTCTCTTTGCGTTGAATGACACCCTGGGGGAATACCCTGAAAGTAGTAGATGTTAACTGAGGAGAAATTCAAATAAAATCTTCTTTGGCAAAATCAGCGCAAACATAAAAGTATACGATGGGGAAATAGAGGAAATATAAAAGAGTGAAAGGAGTAATCGAGGAGAAATGAGAAGTAAAGACTATGCAGAAACTCAAAAAGGGCATGATTTTTAAAGCAATACTTTGTGTTAAACAGGGCACCCAAAGCTTTTGCTTTCACTGGGCCGTATTAAAATCCTTCAAAAATTCTTCGTCCGTCGAAGAAACCGTTTGAGTTTTCCATGGTTATGGATTACTGCTGAATACTCTATCATTTTTCAACAACGTTTTTGGGGTATTTTCAAGGTTCACTTTCTGTGCTTGATTTCCATTAACTCTTAGTTTTCATTTCAGCCATTATCGCTATGTAAAGATGTATTTGAAAGGCAAAGAAAAGGTTTCATTTCTTTGCAGTAGGGGCCACGTGGAATCGACGATAAGGCCACGTACAGCTCGTGGACCATGGGTGTAATAATAATGGTAATAATAATAATTAAACGTCTTTATTTGGGCGAGATAGAGACTGAAAGTCCCATCTTCCATCTAAACCATAAAAGTTTTTTAATCGGTGTAAAGGATTGGTAATCGGAAAACTTAATTCTTCTAGCGTAGTACATTCTGAGCTTTCAGTCTAATAGCTCCAATAAACAAAGACATATAACAAGTCTACGAAAAAGACGAATCCAGACATCCAGAAAAAAATCTTTAAAGTTTGACTACACGCGAGACGAACCAAAAATAGGCAGCTCAAGCATTTAGTCGAAATTTAGAAAATCAAATAACGTTCCCCTGATACTCCGCCATTCGGAACTGGTGGGAAGTGGTCACATTAAGCAGGTGGTCACGGTACAGAAATGGTCACATTAGCAGTTTATAGTGTGTTTTGTAAAGTACGGCAATGGAATGAGCTACCTAACCGGTTAACAACTTGAAAGGGCAAAATTCGCCCTTAAAAGGATTGGGAGTGGGAGCAGGAGGGAGATGTGGGAGGAGGAACTTTCGGTGAGGGACATGGACAATTAAGATAAGACGGTGTTGCGGCCGACACTGGACTGAAAAGCACGCGCCTTTCTGCCAAGGGACGCCGAGAAAATCAAACAGGACCGCTCACGGAATGTTTCACCACCTGAAGGTTAAAAATAATGGCTAAAAAATTAAAAATACGCGATCTTTCCTCAGGCTCGGCCCTGCTCCCCCCATTGGAAATGAGATTAATCCACACCCGATTCGGAAAATTGAAAGTTCCACAGAGTGTGTTTCAGGAAATATTCCATTTCCTTCACTATTTCGAGAATCCATGAATTCAGTTCATGCATAGATAAATGAAAAAGACCCTGATCCCACCAGAAAGTTAATCATTAAAAATTATCGCTGGAGGTTCACCTTTGCTTCGCATTGCGTAATTTGGATGCAATAAACGGAATTTATTTCACGATATAGAGGTCTGATGAATCCATCTTCGATACAAGTCTCATACTAGTAGATTTCATAGGTGTTTTCTTGGAGCCTTTAAGAAAACAATAACAGCCGAAAATTATCTGATTGGTAGTGGTCGAACAAGACAGTTTCCATTAATAAAATAATTAGTTTAAACTTTCTCGTATATTTATTTTTGAAGAATCATTTACATTCAGAGTAAAAGCACTTTAAATATAATTGATTGAACGTTCCTGGTGAATCAGCTATTACAAAAAAGATCAAAATTTCCGAGATGTTTCCCGTTAGCAGTTGTACGTTCATATATCTCATCTCAGTGGTTGAGTAAAATTGTCTTTCAAATCTTCTACCTCTCACTCACGTGCGAAGAGAACAAGGAAAGGGAAGGTTTTTACTGCACGAATAGGGTGCCTAAGAATATTTCCAAGAAAAAATGGGCATGAAAAAAGTCAGAGGAGACCGGGGCTCGAATCCTCGTCCTGTCAGTATTTCGTATTCCGGGAATAGACAGAGACAGACAGAGTGAAAACTTTCCCGGTTCCTCTTGTATTTTGGTGAATGAGCACCGTTATCTGAAACGACCTAGGTAAAATGTTTTAACACAATCATTCAACTTTGAAATTAAGTTAGTGTCTCTATCGCTGCATTTCATTTCAACTAATTTTAAACATGACAAGCCCATATAAAAGTCAAGTATAATCTCTGTACAATAAATTACAAGTTGTAGGTCATGTCTAAGCGCACTATTTGACTTCCGCATGAATGGGAGTGTTTACTCCTTAGCCTCGATAAGTTAACCACTCGACCGCCAAAGAGCCCTTGAAGCATTTTCGTAGCATATTAGCATCAACTTGAAATATATCGATTCAAGACTTTCACCAAATGAACTCGTGTTTTCCTTGCTATTTGATAAGCAAGCCGATTCGCATCAATGTGGCGCGGAAAGATTTTTGCAGCATAAATTTTCTTATTCCATTTTAGACATCTACCCCTCGTTGTAATCAATCGACATCAAAAATGATTAAAGGTATTTTCATGACGTAATCTGAAAATTTTAATCTGAAAATAAATTCCTCTAGCAGAAGTGAAACGATATTGATAAGACATTGCTATAAATTTTTTTATATAAACATGTCTAAAATACTGCTGTACTCTCTTATTTTTTAAAATATTTTGACAGATTTAAAGAAAGAAGATGGAATAATTTTCTTACTTTCTTATCCTCTGAGAATTATTTCTTCTTCTCAATTCTTGAGTTTTTAAAATGGCTTTTTGAGTTTTTAATATCTGTTATATTCTATGATAATTGTTTGTATTGCTACCTGAAAAATATTCAGGGTTTTCCCCGTGATGATAACGCAATGAGCAGTCTAGAAAAATTCCGATGACATTGAATTTTAAGTTTTTTCTTCGGGATTATCCTCAAGTATATAATTAAGCAGTAGCTATTGTTTTACATGGGAAAGGTATCAAATTTTTCGCATATTTACTATTTTATGAACTTTTCCCATAGTATTTTTTTAATTTTCCCTAATTTGTGCTGCTTCTTGGCGAATCAGCATAACGTTTAATATCACGCTTGGATTTAATAATTCTATTTAAACTTTGATAGGATCTGATAATATACACGTAGAAAGGATTCCACCTCCCGCATTCGTTCGATACCTTCTTATTACTGTAATCCAGAACGTGTACGAGGAAAAGCATTTGAGAGAATGCATGGCTTACGGAAAGCCGCACCTCAAGGCCGTGTGAGCCTTCTCATCTATGCACTTCGTCAGTTAATAAGCCCGCTTCTCCCTTTTCCATCAACCCTTCGCCATCCTCGCAACAACCCCGTCCGGCAACAACGCCGCGGCTGCGGCATCTACTTCGAGGGGCGACTGTTTGGCGACGGCAACTCTCCTCTGTTTGCTTTTCTCACCTGGGCCAAGACATGGAGTAAACCGAGCATCGTGCTAAAGCAATGGCTGCGTACGTAAGCACGTTTCTCTCATTCATTCATTCGTAAATGACAAGATGACACGGTTTGGAAAACTTACATCCAAGCCAGCAGGATAGCTGTTCGTGACCAAACACAAATAGATGAAAGAAAGCGGAGCATGCAGCATTCAAAAACACAAGTCAGGTACGAAAAGCATTGTCATTACCTGTTTCATCTATCCCTGCTTTGTTCTACGTTCTTTATTAACTGGGATACATTTCTGATAAAATTGTTTAAGGATAGATTACCCTTTAAGGTCTAATTAGTTGGAATTAGTTGGAAATGGTTAGATGGAAGAAGAGACTTTTCAGTCTCAATCTCGCCTTTAATAAAGACCTTAATAATAATTGTAAAATTTTGAAAAGTAAAAGTTTCCCTCAACTTCAAGTATTCCATTTCGAACCTGGCGCACATAATTGAGCTTATGAAAAATAACGGAAGAAAAGGTTCGTTGAAATAATTTATAAATGAAGTTTAACTTAATATTAGTGAAATTAAACTTTAATTATTGTTTAACGATGTAAAAATAGCCAGTTTTCAGAGAAGTATTCAAAGTAGAGATGATTGCATAGGTTAGTATAGGCTCTAAAAGAGATGTTGCTATTCACCTCGATGAATAAATCTCTTTATAGAAAAGATTTTAATACATGAGAATGGCTAACTTTTACGGGAATTCCCTTAACATTTACCTTCGACCTGTACGAGAGATCACCGTAGATGTGTTGGAAAGTTGGGTAAAGTAAGAATATAGCACTCTCTGAGGTGGTTGGTGAGATGTTAGGTGATGAACGAATGTCTGGTGGACTTGTCAATTCCTTTCCAAATTAATTTCCACCGTATATACAACAGAAGGACTAAGGACTTCACGTATTCTAAAGATGTAATTAAAAAGACGATTAATTTCAATTCAAGAATTAAAACATCGCCCGAAAAGTACATTTTTGTAAAAGCAAGTGAATTCAGTGTTTAAAGCGAGACAGTTCTTTACACGGTTAGTTACTAAAACTGTAGGAATACAGATGGTAATTGCAAAATATGATGTATTAATAGACAAAATTATGAGGGAATTCTGAAATATTTAAGAAGCAGATGTAGTAATTTTCTGTTTTTGCCTTGAGTATCCTTAACTAATTTTACTCATAATTTTCCCTCTTCCTTTCTTTTTATTGTCGCATCCATACTCAGTAACTCTGACTAATTAGTTATTCAACTATAGTATCGACCAGATTCTCTTTCCTTTTCTCCCTTTTCACAGTTACTCCATGGCAAATCTGAAGAGGGACGTATGTGCCGATGCATCATCACGCGTGACAATACAAATATTTTGAATATCCCCGCTAGTTACAACGTATTTATTACTTCTGTGTTTTCGTGTTATTTTCGCCCTCCTTCTTGTGTAGGCGTTTTCCCGCATCGTGAGTGTTTCTCCATAAACCTTCAGCTGAGGAGTATTTCCCCACAACCCAAATATTTGTGTTTCTGTATGTATCTGTATCTAGTTGTATGCATTAATTTTTATTTATCAACTTGTCTGCCTATTAATCTATATCTCCTGTTTGTACCAATTATTTTGTACCCATGTTTTCCGGTTATTTTTAGATGTATTTGATTTAATTTTATAGATCTAAGTTAATTGTTGCCAACTCTTTTTGCTTATTTGTGAAATATGATTATCATGTAATATTTCTTGAGGTTAGATGGAAGACAGGTCATTTTAGCATAACCTCGCAGTATAGTAATAGTAATACTAATAGTAATTATTATTATTTTTATAAAATACCTAAAAAAATGAGGAGGTGAATTTTATTTACATTCAAATGACTCGGCATGAATGAAGTTCATCTAATCATAACTCTCAAGCTTTATTCTTCCCTTCTTTTTCATCTCGACCTCAATGATAACTTGGAAGACAACCATTCATACGTTTTTAAATACAAATTGCTAGAATGAAGGTTGCGATACCCAATCCGTTCATCTGAAATAGCTGTTCTTTCTCTTTCTCCCAGGTTTTGAAAGTTATGAAAATGAATATTTTGACACAAGACAAAGATGTGGAATAGTCTAAATCTGCATATCAGCATCTATCTCATCTCAACAGCAGACATACCCTGCATGTCGCCAATCGGCGTGTGCAAGGGGTGTTAGCTCTGTGTATTTAGACAATCTAACCACGATCGATAAATTAATTTTATCTTCTGCTTTGAAATTCAGCCATTCATATTTTTTTATTTCCATTACCCATTTTATCGAATTATTGATTTCCATGGCTGGAAAAGCTTGTTTGAAAAACTTTCATTTAATTTGGGCTCCCGGACACCTAAATGGGTAGCGCCTTCACCCTCGGTGAAAGCGGTCCCGGGCTCGATTCCCGGTGGGGGTCCACATTTACAAAATTAGCTCAAATGTTGGACCACTTTTAACCCTACTACTATAATTACACAATTCTACCCTACTCTACACTAATACAATACACTATACTACAATTCTAAACGTAATTGTTCCTGGCAATCCCACCACTATGTTACTGAAAACTCTCTTTTACGTGTTTTAAGCTCGTGTAAGTTTTGCTAACGTACCTCAAAGATTAAGTGATCAATTTTATCGTCTCCTTGAAACCGATGACTCCTATATATTCACCAGCGTAACTCTAAGGATTTCCGTTTTATAGCGAGGCGTTGATCTCGGGCATCATTTGGCTCGGCAATAAAATACGCGATTAGCGGATTAGTTTCGCGTCGCAGCTCGATATACGAGCGATGAGAAGGCGGTAATGAAGGGTATTATTATTTGAATAAACAGGTTTTCCCGCGAATGGGTTTACGCGAGCTAATGTCAGTGATCATGTATTCATCGTCTGCCGGGATCACTGTACGCTCTCATTCGACTCAATTATTTCTCCTTCGCCTTATGGATTCAAGAAGCAATAATGCTTATTTATTCCAGAATGATTGCGTATTCTCAATCCAGTACAAACACTGTAGTTATGGCAAGCGGCTATGGGTGATAATGACGAAAGATGAAAAATAAACTCTTTAATCAAACTGCCACTTTCAGGGTCGGAATAATTTCAAAAGCTAGCCGTTTCAACATAATCAGCGGTTTAAGTATGAAAAACCAAACTAATTATTCCGAAGATAATAGCGCGGCGATTAAGGAAAATTTTGATAGCCGTTGATTGCATTCGCAGAATGGGAAATGTGTCACTTTGAAATATCGCGTTCGCCACTTAGCATTTCATGGAAAAACCCCAACTTACTCACAAGAGGGTTGAGCCAGGCATTGAGTGATCCTTCACATGTATCTCAATGTAAACTATGATACATTCTAGTAATAATTTCTATGATATTTGATGCCAAAATCTATTACTCTCCTTGCATCAGTAATCTTGAGATTTTTGTGATCGGCTTCGCTAATTAGATGTATCACCACTAGGTACTTGGAGTAAATAAGTGATCGGTAGGGATCATATCGTGATGATTGTTCCTTATGTGATAGATGTTTTCAAATATTACAACGTAAAAGAAACCATGCTTACCACTGCAAAACACTGGAGGATGGATGTAAGCAGATTCACTAAAATGATATACCAGAAAAAATGCGATTGCTTCACAAGGGGAAAAAACCAATGAAAACTGAGAAGACTTCGCCAATGAGTTGTTGAAGAGGCAGAAAACATATAATCATAAGTATAAGGGGGGTGAATGAAAATATATAGTATATAAAATATATTAATTACCCTGAATAGTAGATAAAATATCGTCAAAAAAATTAATTACTTGAAGTTTGTTTCTATAATGGAGATAATTTATACTATAAATAGTATATCTTTTAATAAGTGAAAGTAGTTCTATTTCAATTCAAAATAAATCAAATACGCGATATCAAGAGCAGATGGGGGATGGTTGACGTAATAAAGCTTGCTCCATAGAAATAAAGAGACCATAGAGAAGAAGGAAAAAGAAGATAGATATAGCGACAAAATCGCTTAATGGCAATTTATGGCATGGCTCAATTATGTTAAGGCTCAATCTTCTCCCTGAAGACTCCTGGTAGAATCCACGAGAAACAATCGTCAATCCAAATTCTGCATCGCGGTTAGAACTCAGAAATCTATAGGTTATTTGCAGTGGGTATTTCATTTCAGGCAATTTCCGAACCCGGTAACTGCGAATAACATATATGAATACAAATTACTAAAAAATCTCACCGACTTCTAAAGAAAATTTCTGGTTAAATAAACAAAGCCTACTTGGAAAAGTTATGGTCCTATCTATGAAATGGTGCAATGGGGAAGAGTCTGGAAGAATTTGTTCCAATTTTTCAAAGACTAGTTGCAGCTTCTTAGCTCGCTTAGACTTTCCATTCCATGCGATGTAAAATATGCCTTTTAGTCATGAATATATTCCAAGCATCAATTGTAGATTTCCTCTCTGCCCATGCAATTTCTCGCCTCTACTTCCTTCCTTCGTTCCTTCCTTCACCCTCTACTTCCCGAACCCGTTCTTCATCTCTTATCACCTCCTAACCTTTGCTTCCTTCCATCATCCATCCTCTTCAGATCCCCCCTAGGTATTTCCGATCCCAAAAAACATTCCCATTCTACGTAACGTAGTATTTACTTAGTTATTATTCATACATTCTTATTTCTCTGATTAAGAGCAGTCATAGATATAAATTTGAATTCACTCAGATATTAAGTTTTAGAGTACCGAAGCAGAATCAACATTTTACTCACAATAAAAATATGGCCACCATATTATAATTAGATTTTATTTCTAAAATCAATGAATGTGACGGATGGTAAAAAATATTTAATGAGGTATCAGAACAGGATATTGAAGTGATTTCTTCACATAGTATTATTTTAAAAACAATAGAAACAAAAGTAATGTTTGAAAAATAGTAAAACTCAAACCATATCATATTATATTTGGTTTCTTGCTCTCTCTAACAAAATCTTAGGACGATTTCTAGCATTATATATTCGAAATTAATACGAAAACTACGAATTTATTGTAACACTGGTTTGATACTTCACCGACCCTTGAAAGCAAAAGACACAGAAAATGTAGCAAATTTAATCAAGAATTTTTTAAATTTTGCATAGAAGAGTTTCGAAAAGAGTTAACTGATAGTAATTTATAAATCAGCATTAAGTTTAATTCGTTCCCAAAGTTTTCGAAACTTCTGAAACGGATTAATCAACCGTTAGCTTTGAAGAAGTCATACAACAGTAAAATTACCACCACTGATGATATTATCAAAAATCAAATTATTTACCAAAAATATTATTGATACCTATTTCATATTTTCGTAGGCTTAATACAAGATTTAAAGTGAAATATAAAACAATCACCAAACATCATTCTGTTTGGAATTAAGCAAAGAAAACGATTTTTCAAACTCGTGATAAAAACTCTTCCAGCTCCGCATTTATCCTCTTAAGTATGCTTCTTTGTTCTTTGCCCATTAATATAGACAGTTTCCTAAAAGGTTATTGTACCAAAAGTCCCATCTAAATTTACTTGGGAATGCATGAGTTTTAAGCACTTAAGGGCCAACTTATACCTCACCTTTCTTATTTACGTTCGAGAACAAGAAAAACAGAAAAGGCACCAAATTTTTCTCTTTGACAAAAATTATGCATAAATACCAACCGAATTAAGCTCCTTCTCCTCATCTTTATTCAAGCACTCTTTTGACTTTCAAAACCGCTTCGCCATCAAAACTTGCGCTGGTAAAAAGCAAAGTTTAGCAATTATAGCGGCATCTTTGTTCTCGTGCGTGTTCCATCACAGCGACCGGTTGGGTTTGTGTGGCCACCTTACGTTTTATGTGTGACTCCGGATCCATTTCCATCTGCTCGATCCTATAAGCCTACGCCACGATTTATGCCTTCTTGATACTTTTCCCTCTGCAATTGACAAATATTTATGTCCCAGCGATCATTACTATCTCAGCACTACTTTACGGTATCCTTCACCTTGCCTCGGCGAAAACTTCGAAGGTTAGATAATACTCGGATACAAATTATCACAGTAGCACTTTCATTCAGTTATATAAATGAAACTAAAATTAACATTTTCGGCTAAAAGAACGTAATTTTTATGGAAAGTACTACGTTTTTTTTCCGTTTATACGGTGGGGTGAGGTTCGGTCAGATCGACTCAAATATTTCCATTTGAGGTACACTTACACTGTACCAGACAGTCAGTGTATCATCCGGGAGTAGCTGTTAAACTTTTGTGGAGTTGCCTCGACTGCTAAACTCGCTTCGCATTATTCTATCACTCAGGTTCGTTGAAGTTGCCTCGACTGCTAAAGTCATGTTTCACCTTGCCATCGGTCGGATTCAGCACTCTCTTTCTTTCATTAAAAGGTGGAGAAAAAGACTTCTTAACCGTTAAAGAAGTCGTGTCATCAAAAAGTAAGGAAAATTAAAAGAAAATTAAAAGAAAAACTAAAAAAAATCAACTTCTTAATGGGGTTACTCTTTCAGTTTTGAGATGAGTCCAGTTTCCTGCTTGTAGGGCATAAAATTTCCCATCATCCTATGATCATCATCTTGGATGATAATGTCCCTGCTCTAAAACATATCCTACGTATGTCGACTGGGGAACTTATGGCATTATGTTAATGGCAGTATGTTTCACAGAGAGTATTTACTTATACATTGGGGATGTACATGGGGGTAGAAGAGAAGCTTAAGCATGTCAGTTCACTCTGTCCTATCCTCGAAAGTTTTATCTGTTGTATCTGACAAAGGGATTTCAGGATTTGAATCCTCTTTGCGCGCGATTTATTTCAAACTAAAGTAGACCTCACCAGGTATTCGTTTATCCGGCCATTTCTGAAATCTCTCATTCCTTGCCACCTCCATCCTGGTGTTTTTCATACAAGTTTACTTACGCTTTTTTCATGCTGCATTAATCTACAGCGACGTTCATACAATGTCTCATTAGAAAAAATCCTTGTTTACTCAAAAGGGTACACGCCCATAAACACGAGGAAAGAGCAGAGGAGAAGGAATAGTCGAGTAAATCTTACGGAATTCCAAAGGCGGACTTGACTTTTCCAAGCTCGTAAAGTTCCTTTATCTTGACTAATGCATCTGATTGCGCTTTAATTGTACTCCCTCTACTTCTTTGATCTCCCTCCTTCCCCTTTTCCCTTCCGCTTCCCTCTGATACGCTCGGCAATTTCAACTTCCCTCCCCTTCTCGACCCACTTTATCTACGATCTCCTTATGAATCATATTCCAGATTAAAACATAAAACAAAGAATGAGACCATCGTGTACGGATAAGCTCGCAGGTAGCAGTCGCTCTCGTTTACTACTCATTTAAGTTCGCATTATCTCCCCCCATGACATTTTCCATTTCATTCGCTCTGCTTCGAATGCAGTCAACTTACTGTCTTTGTTAAGTCATTAATCGCCCCGCGTAATTTATTTACTTTAAAAAGTGTTTTTCGAGATATCTTTTTCGATAAGCTTAAGAGCTGCCGTTCGTTAATTTCAGTCCTAAACTTACTTCTGAAATGACTAAACAACCCCTCGTATTTATGATAATACGAAATATTACTCGAAATAAAATCAATTGTAGCGGGCTTTATTAGGTGTTTCATTACGATGGTATGAAAAAAAGTAAAATCATATTTACGTTTTCCCACATATATATTTAAAAAAACGACCGGTTTCGGCTCAGATCGTCCACTCTGAGGATCTATGATGTATATGAAATATATGTGGAAAAACGTAAATTTTATTTTATTTCTTTCATACCACTACTATTCTAAAAGTAATACATTTTGCGTTTCTCTTTTTTTAAATATAAATTATCCGCTTGACAATCACGTATTTTTGAGCAGCCTTAACGATTCATCATTCAAATAATTCTCCTTGATAAAAATTAAGTTAAAAACATATAAATATGACTAACCAATCCTAGAAAAATTTCTTTAAACTCAAAAAAGATGTATCTTAATGATTGAGTCATTTCGCAGGATTGGAAGGGGAATTAAAAGAGTAAGAAAGTAACTAAACTATAGTTTTCTCGTACTTTTATTTTTGTAATAAGAGTGCATGGATATCTCGATAACAATCCCTTACTTTTCAATGAAATTATTTTAATAAGTATACTATCAATGCGATACGTATCTTACTATTACGAAATATTTCATGGAAATCATTTACGTTCATGCTGCAAATATGGTTGTACATTAAAGAAAAAGCCTTCCTTTCAAGGCATTCACGACAGCTGAGAAATAAATTTTTTCTAGATAATTCTTTGTACCTAAATCATTCCTGACAGCATTAATTGCAAAATTTACATAGAAAATTGTACACATAAGGTTCTTATTGACCTATTCAATGTTTGATTGGCATAATTATTTAAAATGCTGAGGATTTGTAAATCTGACGTTATTAAAGCTCATTCAATTCTTTACATAGTGGTTAGTATGAATATGAATACGTTACGCTAGAATTACGAACTTACTGAAAAATACACTGTGTCGTAACACAATTCCTACCTTTCTGTGCTTCAGTTATATTAATTACTGACGTATGAGTTGTTAGAAGCCGCCCTTTTTGACCTCTGCCTTTTCTTAGGTGAGAAAACACAGCGGAAGAAGTGTGGATTTCAAACAACTCGCCTCGTCATTGCTCAATCATTTCTCTGGGTTGGGGCACACGACATCTGTCTGTGTTTTCTGTCTTGTGACTCTCTTATCTCCTTCATTGTATACCTTCGTATCGCCAACCGTTTCCAACCACTTCTATTCTATTATATATTTCCATATTCAACGTATCTCCTCAATACTTCGGCTTTCTATTTTTCTGCTCCATTTCTTCCTAATTCTCTTTCGTGTCCTTTTCCCTCTTTCAATCCTTAATTCTATAACTACTACGCATACCATGGAAAGAAGGATAAATCTGTTACTGAATAAAGCAGTGCGAAATTTTTTGAGGTAAGGGGTTGCTATATTTTATAGTCAATTCATTGTATTACCAAATTATTCAGATCAATATGGAGAATAACTCAAAATAAACATTGCTCGCTGCAGATGTAGGAAATGATTCTCTCAATTCAAGTTACGTATTTCTTTTTCAGTCAGTTTTTATCACTTTTACTTCACACAATATTCAATATTTTCTGACAAATCATATTTCGGCTAAGAGGGTCTTACTTGTATTTTAACGAAATAGATATATCTCAAATGTTTATTCAACATTTTTACTTCCAATTATTCTTTAGGTAATTAAAGGACGAGATGATATCGTAGATTTTCCCAAAAAAAACTGCTTTTCCAATAACTTTAATTTTCCTATTTTTATTTCTCAATATATTACCTATAATTGTATCAATGAAGATTGAATTATGACCATGTTAAGTACTGTAGAAACTCATTGAGGTGCATTATTACCACTAAAATATAAGATCAATCGTTACATTTCATCCATCCCCAACGATGAACGAGGTTTTCAATGTGAGGCATTCTTCGCGGATTTTTGCTCGCATATATACATCTGAAATTTTATTTTCTCTTTCTCTCAATATCCATCTTGAATGTTATTTCATTAACCCTACCCCTGTCAGATATCACATTAAAATATGACGGGTGTCTTCATCGCCGAAATTTCCGAATTCTCAAAGTGGTCCTCTTACCAATACATAACTGTTTACTTTATAAAACGAAGAGCATTTCCGATACTCAGCGTTGATTGTTTTTCTCCTCAGCGAATTTTTTCAATGAAAAGTGAACTTTCATTACAAAGATGTCCGTAAAAATCTCCTTCGCTGTGTTTTAAAACTCTTCGTGTTTTCCTCAACTCATCACAATCGTCTCTTTGATCTATTTATGTCCTATTTCTGATCACCTACATCAATATTTACCCATTCCTGCTCCCTTTTCGCCTCCGATTTCCCTTCTCATTCCTCATCAAGATTTCCTCATTTCCTCCACCTTTCTCTTCCCTTCCTCTCCCTCTTCCTTTCCTTCTTCCCTATTCCTCGGAACGGCTTCTCCTTTTAAAAGCGAGGCACGCGATGCCAAGCGCGCGCACGCACGCACCGTGCCTCACGCATGCACGAATATCGCTTCCTGACACCTTCTCTCCGAGAGGCCCGCCTTCCTAGCGACACGGCAAAACATTATTAGAAGGATGATCTTCGGTTTACATCAATGTTTCCAAGTGCCTCCGGCATTAGGGAAGGTGGAATGGTCAAGTGGCGCTCCCGGGGCGTTCGTTAATTCTTTTACCGTTTTTTGGGTCGTCTGCGCCCATCCTCCTCTGCTAGACCTCAGCCTTATCCATTTCTGGCTCCCTCATTCGGTGCTTAAAATACAATTTGTGGGACCCTATAATCGATTGAAGCATTGATACGGGAGCCGTGAGGGTCTCCAAGAGCTCCGGCGCCTTCCACGTCCTCGGCTCCTATAGAAGATCGTTGTTTGTTATAAACTTTTTGTAACGAAGCAGATGGGAAATGAAAATTGAATTTAAGTGGTCACATGAAAATTTCTTTCGAAGATGGGACTTCTCTAAGGGAACGGTAAGTTTTGAAAGGGAAATAACAACCCGGGCAAAGATAAGCTGATGGCGTTTTCCGGCTGCAACGGCGTTTAATTGAACATGAGCCTTGTCGGGAAACGTGCTCCTCGAGAAGATGAATTGCCATTGCCAAATGGTAAGAAATGCGATTCTGGCGAGAGGATTTTGTTCGCGAGAAAACAATTTCCTTGGCATTGGAGGCGGCACAGAATTTCATGATGACTCTTTTGTACGCCGATGATTTTAGTTTTGAAAAATGTATTAAGTCAATTTGCTCAAGTTTCTCTGCTGGTTTTTTGGGGGAACTCGTTGAAATGCTTGGCTGGCTAATGAATGCCGCATGCGTGAATGCAAGCATGCAGTTCGATTGCCCGCATTATAATTAGTATATCTGCAGATTTGGAAAGAACGCAAAATGTGGTGTGGTCCATAACGAGAAAAATAAAAAGATGAAAGTTTTATTTGTACCACGAAATATTTTACTAAGCGAGCATGGTTTTGACGCTTCGCGTCATTATCAGGCGCAAAGTATCGAAACAATTATCGCTTAATTAAATATTTCGTGGTTCAGATAAAATTTAATTTTTTCATTCTTAACGTTACGAAGATCTACCACAAAGTTATGTCGAAAAGAATTGGTAATACGATATCTTCCATAGATACAGTATTAGAAGGTTCACCTTCATCTTGTTTATCCTTCACCCCAAAATAATATAAGCGAAATATTATTAATGGAAAAAGGAAAACTCAGTTAGCTCATTCAATTCTTTACATAGTGGTTAGTATGAATATGAATACGTTACGCTAGAATTACGAACTTACTGAAAAATACACTGTGTCGTAACACAATTCCTACCTTTCTGTGCTTCAGTTATATTAATTACTGACGTATGAGTTGTTAGAAGCCGCCCTTTTTGACCTCTGCCTTTTCTTAGGTGAGAAAACACAGCGGAAGAAGTGTGGATTTCAAACAACTCGCCTCGTCATTGCTCAATCATTTCTCTGGGTTGGGGCACACGACATCTGTCTGTGTTTTCTGTCTTGTGACTCTCTTATCTCCTTCATTGTATACCTTCGTATCGCCAACCGTTNAGAATAAACAGATAGTAAGGCATTGGTAAAATGAAAAATAATTGATGGGAAACATCTCTAAAACAGTCGAAGTCCCTCTTTTTTTTTAAGAGAAATTAAAGAGCTATCCAATATTTGAAATAATTGCAAAGCTGTGTTTTTTAGTTATTCACTTCTCAATATGATTTTGAGATATATATTTATCTAAATATTCAGCCGTCAAATATGATTACGCTGTAAACAGAAATGTGTACCTCTTTGTTCCTGTTTCATGCTTTGTCGTACGTACGCTATCCTTTTACTGATTTTTCCTACTTATCTTTGAGAATAAACAATCCAAGTTAAAAATTAATTTCTACTTAACTATCTATTTTCTTTGGTTCATCAGAGTCGCGTATTCTCAAACAGAATGAAATATTTATCTTATAAGGAGGTATTTTCGATTGACTATTTTTCAGAGCATGAAAAAGGAGCTCGATGTACTTATTTACAAGTATTATAAAGATGTAGTTGCATTACTAGTGCAAGTTGCAACTTATAAAACTGACAAGATTAATGATATCGACTATGAAAGAATTATCCAGCCACAAAATCTATATAGTCAGCAACAACAAACATAAAAATACATGGATGAGAGATGGACACCGTTAAATCTGATGTGAAAAAGCTCGACTTTGTGGAAGGGAGCCATACTAAATAAGACAAGAACTCTCTTATCTTATTTAATATGGACACTGTTTTCTATCTGGTATTCATCCCAGTCGGGAGAAAAACCCATTCCAACTTACTTCTGGGAGCTAGGCACACATACTTAATCATAATTTGATCTCCGATAAGTCTTTCTTCAAATACTTGGATTATCTACTCTAATAATACTCGTCAAATCAAATTGGATTGAGGCTTAAAGAAAGGAACGAAGACAAGAAGTATTACAATATACACATACAACCCGAAAAATACCTACATCCACTAAAATGAGTGGGTAGGACAAGGAGAATGTCGAGACCTTCTCCCAGTTAACAGATATGGCACGACTTATTTAAGTATTAAGAGATGTTTTGATACATTCCATTTTAATATCACGAGACTTTGAGTGAACAAAAAATCTCAGATATTTACCTACGGAGGATGAAAGTTGGTTACTTAGGTTTGAAAGCTACTGTTAGAAATTATTTTAATGGATTGACGTCCAATTTGCTCATTCACTATTTCTGAGTACGCCATTGTATAAAAGAAAAAAGCAAGGAAATTTTTCGTCTAGCAGAAGAAAAGTTATCTGAAATATTCACCATCTTGAGAATACAAAATCTACCTTCTGCTGAACTTGCTACTGATAACAAAGATTGTAAAATCATTTTAGAGAAAAAAACGATTGCTACGATTTCAGTAGCGTCGGTCAGCATCGGCTATCGAAATAAAGATTAACGTGCGAAAGCTGGGTTTCATTTTGCTAGCTGATTCCTTGCGAGGTTTATTTTAGCAAATTTTATGACCTATATCGGAAATCTCTAGCGCTGTAACAGTTTTGCAGTTCTTTTGTTACGGCTGTTATATACTCGCAATTTAGGCACCTGGTGTTTTTGTATCATTCTATCGTCGGGGAGGCTATCATCACAGTTGAATTTCCCCTCTGGCAATATTTTATATAATTCGGAGAGCTATATTGGAGCAGATAACCAAAGGCATTGTAAGGGAAAGGTATGGTAACTGTAGCAAATTAGAGAGATGGTAGCGTATAATTTCCTATTTCTCCCTCTCCGTCGCATAGCCGCAATTTCGAAGGAAATCGAAGTCATATCTTCGTCCTTTCTTCCAATTACAACGAAAGTCCTTAAGAGAACGATCGAAGTAAAATTTCATGGTTGGCGAAATGATTCTCACATCTAGATATCGGGGAAATTTTAACTACTGTATTTGTTCTTGCGGTGTATGGCACTGTTATAATTTATATGCAAACGACCCATTTTTAGAAGGCACGCAGTCCCATAGATTGAAAAGTAAAGCGGGGTGAATCCGTGAGACATGAATGCGAATACCGAAAGTAAACGAGCATATAAATGACGAAAAGATAATTGATTTTCATCCAATTCGTATAGAATAAATTTGTCGTATCAATCCATATCGTAACTCAGTTAAACAACAGAAAGGTAGAGCCAAGTAGGAAGATTTGAGTGAAAAACTAATTTATCTCCGCCCTTCTCTCTTTGCAGAAATACGAAATTGGACCACTGCTCTTAAAGATTTAGTTGACACTATTTGCCTTTTTTATTTTGAAATGGAGGTCTTTAAACCTCATCAATCACCGCGTGAGTCGTATTTTAATTTTCTTCCAACTTTGCTTCACCTCTGAAAAAAATTGATATTCAAAGTAAAGGAAATTGAACGATTTATAATTTTACTTTTGACATTAAAAGTGAATTTGTCGTGATGTTCGATCACAGCGACAGGACACCTCTTTTATTTGAAGCTGACGTAATACTGAAAATGAATAATTTCAATAAATATAATTTAAATATAAATTAAATATAAATTAAATAAGATTTAAACATTATTTCAATAACTATAATGGAAATTTTTTTTGATAGCCCTAAGATCGACTCTTTCATTTGGTAAAGAGATCAGGTCTTCTAAGGAGCCTTATCCGACACCAATCAAGTCGTGAGTTACGGTCCCAGTTAGAAGCCTTCACAAGTTCGCAGCATTGGTCGTGGCCTATCAAAAACCGTCATTTGCGCCGACTTCTCCAGTCTATTTGATTGTCTCCAATGAGCCATCGATCAGATCGCGAGGTACGCTTAAGAAGGAGAGATTCGAGCCGAGGCCATTTGCGAGCCAACAACAAATAGACATTATCTGGTAATGAATACGTAGGGTGTGAAGCATTATGCGTGCGAGAGAAAGGGGGAGAGACTTGAAACACATGGAGGAGGGAGGAAGGCCCTCCCCAGCTGACAACCTACCGTGAACGGGACTCTCTCTCCCACGAACCGGCGATCCCCAAGATGACCACCCGGCAAAAGCTGCTACGAGCTACGGCCGGCTCTGAAGATGGGATTGTTCCGCGTTTCATTCAATGCGCTGCGAGAAATGGTAATTGACGATGATTTGTAAATCAGGTTTATTGTCAGAACAGAGCGCGAAAGAGAGAGAACAAATGCTAGCGAGTTCATTTGACAACGAAGTGTGCAAGATTGCAGGAGAGATAAATACTGGAAGCTACAGGAAGGAAAAAATCTAAAATTGACGTTCGGCGTATCGTAACGTCACTGGCATGACCGCTTGCAATAAATGGAAGATAAATCGCCAACCGTAAATTTAATTGCGAGATAGTAAATTGGAGAATGCATGCGATGTATTCACTTTACGTCTGCATGCACCAGGATACCGACTATGGGCTCGTTGAGCGTTTAAAGAAGTGGGGCGGTGTCTTAACAGAATGTATTTCTGAAACATAATTTGAAAAGAATACATTTTAGAAATTAAAGCGAAAGACGTTTGCTACTTTCTTCATGAATGTAAAGTGAATGTATGTGATCCAAATTCACTTATTTATGATGAGAAGGTTTAACGTAGTAAGTTGGACGTAGTTGCTCTATATTTCAATAAAATTTAATCTCGAAATGCATCAAAAGTCGACGTCATTTTATAATTTGAATAAAAGAAACGCTTTTACTATATGCCTGTTTTCAGATGAACTCGTTCATGTTTTGACCATATATTCCAGTTTTCCAGAAAATTCAATAGGTAGTGGATATTAGCATTTCGACCCTCTTGTATGGACCTCTTTTGAGAAATTTTGTATCAATAATCTATTATTAAAAGGAGGGATTGATTTTCCTTTTCATGTGATTTACTACTTCTTTCATTAAAATACTTCAACATTTCTAGAAGAAATTGTTTATCAGCCATACATTTGTTGAGATATGAGGTATAAACTGTCACTCCGATCACACTGATTTCTTACGGATCAGGGGCTCATTATCTCTTCAGTTGATGAGCCTCTTGAACTACCAAAATCTCTTCTCACTCTTTTATTCTACGAACATTTTTTTCCATCGTGGAAAGTGAAAATTTAGCACTCTAAGAAGAGTAATCCATTTCAGTGAAAATTTTTAAACTATTCAAAACAAGTGTGACATTAGATACATGAGTCTTGGATTGTAATTTTTGAAAATTATGTATTTCTATTTTTTCCTTTTGTTCCTTTTTTTTACTTCTATTTATCATTTATCTTTTGGTGCGTGATAGAGAAAAAGGTATCTTTAATTTACTCTTGTTTACTCAGTCTTGTTAATGGCTGTGATGATATGAAAGCTACTGAGGAATGAGTTACGCTGAATAATAGCATTACTTAAGGTTTCTCCTTATGAAAGTGTTTCTCACAGAGTCATTGTGCTTCACTAACTCTTGTTCTGTTTATAGCTTATTCTGGCTTAGTGAAGGAAGCAGGGCAAACTAATTCGCTCCTAATCTTGCCTAGTACGCCTCATTTCCCTCTCCTAGCTCCTGTAGGTGATGGTAGAGAGGATGAGGTTCAAACCGGCCTTGTGCTGAATACTTTATAGACATATTTTTACTTATTTATTCAGCTTTTACAAACTCTGAATTTTATATTGAAATTGAGAACTTAATTAGAAGTATTTTTATATTTTAAGGAATCGAAAATTAGATGTATTTCGCTGCATTAAAATGTAATAAAACTCTAAAATACTTGGATAAGAATAATAGTTCGCTTTCTGTTATGCGAAATTTAATAATTAATAATACTTTTGAATCGGCATAACTCACATTATCTCTTACGCACAGTGCCTCGTGGACTCTTTGGTTAGAAACATTATACCGTTCGTAGAAATTTTAGTTTTTCTTAATGTTTTTAATTCCAGTACCAGTGGCGGATTTGGAAGCTGTCCAATTTGGGAGGAGGATACTTGCCAAGAAGGGCACAATTTTACACAATTTCCTTATAAAGTCGTCGCGAATTATCTTTTAGAAATATATTTTTTCGTGATAATTAATGTAGTAGATGTATAGTGGTATAGGAATAATTTTACTCTCTGATTTTAATTCAAACTTCTCGTCAGATCCTAGGCAATTCACTAGTATTACAAAGTCATCAAGGGGGGGTGGGGGGTTCGAACCCAGTTATAATGTGCAGTATTCTTTTTTTGTATAACTACTAGTGCCCATACCAATATAGTGCTTTTTTCCATGATGTGAAGATTTCGTAGTGAATACGTAGTGGATTCAGCAGAAATGACAATGTTTCGCCAACGATGCTACTGGCTTCTTTAGGTCAGAAGCTTCAGGACTTCTGACCAGTAGCAAGCAGCATCGTTGGCGAAATATCGTCATTTCTATTTACCATTGCGTATTCCCGGAAATCTTGAGATCATGGAATCTTCTTGCAGTGAAAGCCTTCATTCCAGCTATATCGTTAAATATTTATTTAAACTTTTGTAAGGAAAATTGATGAGCTCTTATAAAGTTTGTCGCCGAATTGGAGAGGCACAAGTTCTATAGTTAGGCAGCTACTGTTGAAATAATTTTACAATATCGTTGAAGCAGTTGAAAACGATGACTTTTGCAGCGGCAGTAGGGAGTAGCAGATGGCCGAGGACGCCGCGTCGACTTCGCGGGGCTCTCTTGCCCGCGCCTTACGGAAACCAACGTTCTATCTACGGCCCAGAAGTAGGGCCGCAAAGCGGCTGACGAAGCCGCAATCAAACGCATTGTTGAATTCTTCTTCATTTTATTGTAGAAGCCAATGTTAATCATAGCAACAAATGATGATATACTTATCATCAACTTACCATTTAAAAAAATAGAAAAATTTAAACGGCCATCAGTTCCTTGAAATCACAAATAAATAATCCAATATAAAAAACAAACTACCAACTTTTGCAAGTTATCACATTTCAAGATGCAACCTATTTGAGCAATCGTTACATATAAGCGCACACTGACTTTGATTCCTTCATTTGTTAATGACGACAGTTATATATTTACATCCACCGGCAAGTTAATGTTTATCTTCCCAGAAGAATGGGTTGTGAGCTATGTTATTAACAATTAGAATTGAGAATAGAAAATCTCGTGAGAGATTCCTGACCAAGTCCATTTTATGAATATGCTGAAGTAAACAATCCATATTGACACGGAGAGTGAATATTTTGGATGCAATACGGTTAACCAAACACAAACAGAATGACGAACTTATCCTCTTCTTGATGCAGCTCAACGAAATATGCCATCACCAGCATAAAGGATAGGTTTGAGGAGTGATAATTAAGCCAAAGTATTTCGTTTTCGAGTGCTGGACTATAGTTTTACAACTCGCCTAATCACATAGTAATTAATAGATGAATTGTACCATCATTTAAGCGTTGCTACAAGCTGAAAGGACGATAGAATACGAAACAAAACACCGATAAGATGTGCATTCCATCTCGAAAATAACTATCTAAGAACGGCGGAAAGGCGACGAGTGAATCCGCCAAAGACCCTCTTAGTTGAGGATGAATTGAGACACGCATTAGCACTTGCGATGTATTTCTCACCCCACATACTCCTCGAGGGTGACAATTGTCTGAAGAAAGGACAGACGAGGAATTCGCGGAAGTTATCTCCGGACGTAAACAGCTTGAAATTGAGAGGTCCTTAAAAAAATGTGGCAGAAGAAGGCACCATCCACCCACACACTCCTCTCACATCCTCATCACCAAGCTGACCAACTTGGCTTAGAGGCATTCGGGTTGTGTTCAAAGGATTGAAGAAGCGAGAGCATGATGGGAAGTGTATGTTTGGCCCTAAGGAAGGTCGTTTGTAAAGGGTTGGAAGGCAAAAAGTGTGAGAGAAAGGAAGGGTAGGTGCGAGATAAGGGTGGGAGAGGAAGGAAGGGGGAGAGGGTGGGGAAATTCCTGTCAACCAATCAGGTGAGAGTAGAAACCTGGTTTTGCCTTAGTACTCGATACACCAGCCGCCTATCTCCACCTTCCATTCGTCTCTTTTCCTCTCATCTGATGCGTTATGTAACCGAATAAATGAAAGATGAGCAGGAAAATAGCAGATTTCAGTATAATAGCGAATTCAATAAGTTGATCTTGAATGTTCATGCTTTAGGTAATCTGAAAGAATCGTATTCGTCCATCGTTATGTTTTACGCTCACAGAAAATAATGTGTGAGATAAATTGGGAGATTCAAGATGGCAACCGAATAACAAATGCTGGTTACAAGGAAAGATTTCTGGAATTAAATGTGAAAAGTGCTTCTTAACGGTATATAGTACTGTTGGCTGCGTGGTAATAATAATTCCTATCACTCGTCCATTTATCTCAAGATTTTCTCCTCGATTATATTCCGCTTGGAATTATAGAAAAAGTGCTGACAAGTTCTACTGCAGGTGTCGTGTATTATATATATACTAAGACTGCTATAACAGTCTTCCCATGCGATTCCCATTCGATTCTTAAATGGCTCCAGTGTTCGTATTTATAGAAAGTACCAACTATAAGACAAGCAGAAACGTCGACTTTACATTTCAGAAACATCTCAGAAAAGTATTTAGAAAAACATACTTTGAAATTAATTCTGAATCCAACGACGACGAATTTTTAGCTGTCAAAAGATCTATTCCAAAGTAAAGCCGCCAATTCACGACGCCTGACATCGTCCTTTCGTTAAGCATTTACTCGTGATGGTGATTGAAGATCTGTAGATTTGTGGCGGGCTATTAATTGGTACTTGATGATCGATGGTAGTTATGTGGGTTGAAATTAAATGTGAGTGGTATAGTAAATATTTTGCATGCACGAGTTTACAATTAAATACTCCTTCTTTAAAGCTTTTGTTGAGTTCTAAGTTTTATTTAGTAAAGTTTTCGTCAACAATTCACGTTTTGGATTCATTATTTCTATCCTATTTTCATTATTTACTTTATTCAAAGTACGCATTTTGCTCTCGAATCGAAGAAAATCGCCTCTTTTTCGTCTAATTACTTCCTCTTCTCCGTGTGACGTCGTCAGTTATTTGCATCTGAATGTCGCCCATTTTCCCAAACCCTCTCCGACTCTTTCCTCTCACTCCACATTCTCGAAGATTTTTAAAGTTTATTCCGCAGACTCGTTTCCTTTCCCATGCTTATTAAGGAGGAGACATTCCTCGCCGTATTTCTGCCTCCGTTCCTTTGTTTCGTATTTGACGTTCCGATTATCTACGCATTACATTTATCTACGAACCAAGCATAGGTTTGTTTTCACAGACCGTTACTCCATATTACGAAAAAGCTAATTCTCTACAATTATTTCAAATATTTGATTTGGCGGGAAATTATTTGGTAGAAACCAAAATCGACATTTAATTACGGCAATTAGCTTGTACGCAGATATTCAGCAAGGAAGCTCCAAACCTCTGTTCGTTCAAACGGTTAGCAGGTTTGTTTTAGAAGCATCACCAATTTTCTCCCGCATCAATGCTAATCCTTACATAAGTCGTTTCCTTTTCGGATGAACATACGAGCTAAGTGATTATTTACGATGTGCATGTTTTTTTAACCAACGCTAAAATTAGAAGCTCAGGTTATGAATGAATATCTGTTTTCATTAGCGAGAATGGAAGCTTCAAAAGTACGAGTAGAATGCTTAGTTTTTGAGTTTTTCTTAGATCTTTTGGCCATTTTTATTGTAAACTGGAGTTGGTGAGCCAGATCAGTAATTTTCGAAACATTACGTAATATCGGAAGGAAAATGTAGTGGCCAAGAAGACTGAATAATGATTGCCTAATCCTTGTTGAATAAGTGATAAAAGTGGATTGGTGAGACTTCAGGATCAAATGGAGTCAAATTTGTATCTGGCCTGTTAAAAGTTAAGATTTTCTCCCGTTAATTTTTTCATTGCTACAATACCATATATAAGCAATGAGACAATCATGGTTCACATGCTTGAATTGAGAGGCAGAAATACCATAGACAGGCAATATCCTATCATCACCCTAACGATCTTAGTTTTAGATTCATTAGTTAGATCCAGTTGTAGTGGGACACCTTTAAGACGAGTAGCTTGTCACACCTTTCCCAGTACTTTCAGACAATGGGAAGCAGAAAGTGTGTCTACCAACGGGTTTTAACTCCAAAAGTGAACCTAATTTAATAGTTAAGAACTTCATTCAGACAAAGGTTTTCGTGTCACTTATTATTCAGTTATTCACGGGTGAAACAATCATTCTACGATGGCAGTTTCCTATGAAATCAAAGATCACGATCTTTATTTTTACTTTGGTCATGCAGGAAGCTTTGTTTCATCCCTGAATGTGCACATTAATTCATATATTGCTAGAGAAGGAGGTACGCTTCAACCAGCGGAGAGGTTTACGCACGAGAAGGCGATACATATTCCTAAGCAATTAAATCCTTGTTAACATATTCTCAAAACCTCGTGCGGGTAAATTAGACATTCGTTAACTTTCAGTCGCCACTAACTCTCTGCAGACGTTATGATTCACGTTTGCTCCAGTTTCATCGTTTGCTGGTCCGGTTACGCATATTTTTAATTCCCGGCTCTCAATTTTTCTCTCCGCTCTACATTTCTCCTATTCCGGGTTCTGAAAGCTCTCCTGCCCATCTGCCGACTCCCTTATCGCTCCACAAACATTTGGTCTCCCTTATCTCACTGCCACTATTTCACCCACTCAGACCCTATCCCTGATCCTCTCCCCCTCAAGGCGAAGCAAGAAGACTTTTAATTTTCTTTTCTTCGCTTCGCTTTTTAATCGCTTACATCTACCTCCCATTCCACACGCAAGAAGTCTCTTGCTTCGGATACGGATCTTACACGATGAGTATGGGAATCATATCTTACACCCGTTAGCAGCGAGCTACGCCAGAAATCTGCGGATTTCACTTGAGGAGGAAACTGGATTGTACGATATCTCACACTAAGAGTCAGATATGCTGTTGTTGCTTATTTTTGGGCAAGTTCCTAAAGTTCTCTGAGATCAATACTTGGGAAAGAGTTGAGGTTAAAATCTGTTTAAATGTTCCAAAGTTTTGCTTTCGGAATGCACGAATATTGTACTGATACTCGTACTGATTTCTTTCTCCAGTTTAATCGTACTTATTGATTTCATTGCATTCGGCGGCAATTTTTTATTTACATAATTTAGTCAAAAGTTGTATCCCTACCACCGATCCAGAGCGAAGTATAAATCGACTTGCTCACTCTAATCTTTACTTGAATATTTTTCAGGAAAATTTAAAATCACACTGTCCAATTACAGCTATAAACAATTAAGTTCTAGGATAACCAGTCTTGGTCTCATAATCACATGTCGAATTTTTCAATAATATGATATCTCAGAACATAGTAGTGTAGTTTTTCTGGTAATTTCTTGTATATTAATTCTTCTATTTTAAGTGACTTCTAAGGATTACTAGCTCACAAGCAGCAACTTGTTAGATGTGAATTCAGCACGAAGGATGAGAAGGTCTTCCACTCATAGCATTCTAAGTGAGGACCTCTTTTAAGTACCTCTCCTCATCTTTATAAATAAGCCTTACTCCCTCTCCAGGGCCTTACGTACCTGATTTTGAAGCACCAATTGTTCAAACCGGCTTCTTGGCTGAATATAGACAGACTTCAAAGTATGTGGGTCATTATGAAGGGGCGGAAGTTGAAACTTGCCAAGGGGAACGATTTAAAACAAGTTCCTCACGTACTCATCTCTAATTAACTTTTAAAATTGCATTTTGTCGTGATAAATGTAGCAAATATATAATATTCGTGTCATAACTTCACAATCATGATTTAATTCAAGCTCCTCTTCGCATCTTGGGCAAACTGTTAGTTCTTCAAAGTCATCAAGGATAAGCCCTTTGCTTCCCCATTGGCGAGCAATGAATCATGAAAATTCACCCTTTTTTGTCGACATTCTTAACTACTGCAAGAAAACTAACTCAGCAACTCAAGCACTCGAGTGTTTTTCAGTTACGAGCTCCCACTACTGAGCTCCAGATTTAAGGATTTATCTTTTGTGTATCATAAACGTATTTATCTGTATGGCTGAAGTTCGTTCTCATTTTTACACATAATGCTTGCAAATCGATAAAATAAATAGCTAAATATTATGGACACATCAGAATAGAAAAAAATTAAAACAAAACATTATTCCGCTGTTATCAATCAAAATTATTCTATTAATATATACATAGATGCTTCCGAGAGATAGTTAGGAGCCGCCCCTCGAGTAACTTTTAAGCACTTCGGAAAGTCAAATCGAAATTTTTAATCTGAAGATTCAAATTTAATGGCTCATTATCGTCGTTGAATTTAGTATTGTAAGATAAAAGTAAAAAAAAAACTTGGCGATCAAAGCGCTCGTAAATTGGAAATTGAAAATGGCAGACGAGAAAGCGTACATCGTACATGTTTTTTTTTGTACAATTTTTTACACTTTTAACCCTCTATCGATAGAAAGAGAATGTTAAGCCACAGTTTCACTGCCTTTCCTTTAAAGACTTAATGTTGAACTTTTTACTTCAAAATGTAAATTAATTTAATGAATAGCTTTCTGTGTATTTTCATTCGTCACTTTACGATCTTATATTTGAAACAGTTTTTGCCACCATATCTCAATGAATGGAGTATTTTCAACTATTTTTGGGAGCATATTAGAGTACCTACTGTACATTTTCAAATACTTTTGTCTCGTTCTTTTTAATGGTTGTAATAATGTGAAAGCTTCTGCGGTATGAATTATGCCGAATAATGACGTTCATTTTGCCAGGCATCATCGATAATGCTAAAGTTATTATTCATTGGGTCACTACGTCGAAATAATGAGGTTTTTTCCACTTACGACATTTAGGCTTATAGACTTTGCATTCCTCATCTTGCCTAGTGACCTCCAATCCCCCCTTCAGAGCTCTTGGTAGCTGATGGATGGTTTTCAGGTTTAAACCGAAACTCTGGACAGGATACTGCAACGACTATTTGGAACGTATTCATCCTTAAAATGAGGCATAGCTGTATTTAGGTGTTACTTTCTTTCTCGTTTCTAGGCTCCATTGGTAGGTGCGACATTGATTTTGCTTTCATATACGCCACTGATATAATTACACGCGTTGCTGCTTTGTCTATGATCCACTATCCACCAATCGGCGGCTCTTCCTCATTTGCCCGCTCACTTTCCATCCCTTCTCCAGACATATCGCGTGGCGAGAAAATGTAAAGGAGGAGAGTCGAGTGACTTCTTGATGTTCACGCACCCTCAAATCGCCCTCCCCCGCTGTAATAAACAAACACACAAAGAGGAGATAGTGAAGGAAGTGAGGGTGTAAAGAGAGGGATATAGAGGAGGAGATCACGTCATTATTTCACCAATCACGTTCTCCTTCTCTCTCCAACTTTCCTTCTCTTTCCTCCTTTCCGGAGAGAAAAGCACGCGATCTCTTCTCCTCTATTCTCTTACTCCATTTTTGTCTCGTTTCCTCCCATTCGTTCATCTCCATCACTTTCTCCTTGCTTTACGTTTTATTTCTTCATCATTTTGTGTTTTAATCTCTTGTTTTTCGCTCCAAAAAACTACTCTCATTTTTAATGTTTACTTCCTTCAAGTTATTTTTATTCTTTCACGCGCGTTACATCATACTATTTCTCTAGCCCTTCTTACATCTAACCCTTGATATGGTTAGATCTAAGAAGGGACTAGCAAGTCTCAATCTCTACCTTCAATAAAGTCGTTTTACTATTATTATTATTACTATTTCCCTCCTTAATTTCTGCTCTCAAACATCCTTGTTTGATATTGACGTAATCAGGTAGTGGGTATTTGTGTACTTTGCCGCCTCTAGTGAAACGGATAGTCGGTATTTATTTGATTATAAGCGATGTGGAGGTGAATCACTTAAAATAAATTAATCTATATTGACCCCACGTACAACATATATAGAGTCGTTGCCAAGAGATGTGTTACTGAAAATATTCAGTGACGGAGATTTTACCCAATTATTGTCTCATTTCTGATTGCGCCACTGTGTTCTCTTTTTAGCCTCTTTCCTGTCCATTTTCTCTCATTTTTATTTAAGCAAAACGTAAACTGTTATTTTTTTACTTTATCTTGGTCACAGATTAGACCCTATACTGGTTATAATAAATAGTTAGGAAGGAATAAGAAGGAAGTGCCCTCATTAAATCTTTTAAAGAAGAATCAATGAAATGTTTAGTGTCCCTGCTGATATAAGTTACACCAGGAATTATGTAAACATAATAACAGTATTGAAACTTCAACAACACATCAAAATTTCATGTACCAAATACGCAACGAGGACTCCCAGCGAGGATTCCCTATCCAAAAGGACTGAATGGTTAACATTTCACCGAGTGATATGAGTGTTACTCCAAGGATTAAGGTAGTAACCGTCCATTGAGAATCCTAAGAAAAGGAAACATTGCAAGTGAAATACCTAATTTACGAGGATACTCCGTTGCTTAAGGAGCGCAATCATACAGGCACGCCACTCAATTTCATAAGTGATTATCAGCTCAGAAAGGCCTCCGAAATACATTTCATTGCTATGAAAATTACGGGGTTCAGCCCAAATCCGTACATCGCAATCAATCTTTCTTGTGCATCGTTTTTTAGACAGAAAAATGAGCCATCAGTTTTTGAAACATACAGTATGCCCTGACATTCACTAGTCATGTGTTGAATCATACATACATACGGTAATTATTTAGGGTTTTATCTTTAATTTTAATTCACCCTTATTAATTCATCTGCAAGGCAGCTTTTATTCTCACCTTTTATACGTCATTCCTTCCTCTTCTTACCGCTCCAATTTCTCTCTTTTTCTTTCACTTTCTTCTCGTCTTCACTCTCCGCTTCATTCTCTTTTCGGCTCCGTCAGTTCTTTGTTTCGATCGTGTGACCGTTGATGAGGAATTAATCGTCCGGAGTTTAATTTCTTCTTATAGGCGCTATTATATCCCATAATTGCCTTCTTTTCTCGGCGTCTCTTTTCTCTCCTAAAATCGGGGGAAGATATTTTTTCGTAATCGACGGCCGAAAATTGTTCCGGAAGTGTTATAATCGGAGCTTTTCATTCCGAGAATACGAAAAAACGGATAAAAGGACGGCAGGAAGCTGAAGGTTTTTGGAGTTTTGATATTCTTTTTTCGTAATCTTTCGAGATTAGCTTGTTTAATTTTCCTGTTCTGTGGGATAACCAAGAGTTCGCAGTTTTTCGTTCCGTAGTTCGTGTTTCGACCGCTTACGGCGCTGTCAAAAAGTTAATTCGGTTAAAATGCATCCAGAACTGATGTAAAGAAAAGACGAGAGATCCAGGAAAAGATAGAGTCCTCCAGGAATGATATTCTTAATCTCCTGAGGGAAACCAGTATGAGTTTCCAACTTGCCGATTTCGAATGTACCGTTTGGCTTCCGGTTCTTTTTGGAATTAATCTGCGACAGGTGAAAAACAAACTGAGTGAAAAATTGTTTCAAAAATGCTGTCAGAGAGGGGGCTGTTTAAAATGTATGGATATATTAAGTGATATGTAAAAGTCGTCCTTTCCAAGAGATAAAGCATCGGAGTTCGAGGCAGTTCACCATGCGATGGTATCAATATAAATAACACTTTAGCGTAACCATCGAAGGAATATAATCAAATAGACGGTATTTGCTACTAGAATTGTTTTAGAATGAGATATTCATTTCTCATCTTTCATGTTTAACTATTTATAATTGAATTTTCTCGAGGTCAATGTTAATCATTCACGTCAACCTCATAACTAGTATAGTAACCTCATAACTAGTATGTAGTATGTACGAAAATTGCTTTTCCGAAGAAAGGTATCGAAACATTAGTTTCGCCTTTAAAATCATCTTATTTGAATGCTCAGTGAAATACTTGGAAGCATGTCAGTTACTGAAGCAACATCCTCTCGTATTGTAAAGCTGATACTAATAATGTGATGCTCCAGACTATCTAATAGAGTAAAACATTCGTCTTCGGCGAAAGCGGTTCAAAGTTCGATTCTTGGGGACCATAATCTAGACCCAGCATCTCGAAGAAATTGGGAAGCTACCTTAGTAATAGGAAGCTGGTCCAAATGGTCTAAGAAAGCCAAATATAGCAGCGTGGAAGTCAATGTGCTGACCACTTATCACCAACATTGAAACTCACCTGGCTAAGACATATCCCTCAAAGGGATGCCGTTATACGAAATGCTGATAATGTGCATATCTATGATAGATAAGCGTGACAGATGATTAAATGCACTGAGGTATTATTTTATCAAGTGGTCATTCTAAGTACCCATGAAACACGTTCGTCTCATTTGCAGAAATTGGTCGGTCGGTATTGGTATCTCTGATGATTAAGATGATGTCATCGTATGACGTATTCTGAAACAACAATGTGCGCCCAAAATGTATATTAAATACAACTTAGTCCTACAGCTACAGCTGAGTTACAAATTCGGCGCAACCGATTCCACGTTTATGAATTGGCACGGATGGTCCAAGATTGAGGAACTTGCAAACATAAATATTACATTATGAAATTACTTAGGAGCATAATATTTCAACAATTAAGGTTACTTTCGCGATAAAATAATATTGGGTTTGACCTGCTCGCAGCGATAGGCAGTGTACGGGTTCTGGTGTTGGCGTGTATGGCGGATGCTGCATCATTATTCGCAATAACAGTTTACAGCCTCTAAACAACATTAAAGCTTCAAAAAGTCGAGTCTGAATATTAACGATGTACTTTTTTACAATTGCTTAAATTAAGATGTTTATGCATTTGCTCAGTCAGAATATCCGGTCATGTATTTATCTGGAAATCGGTTAATAATCAAAACGTTGGATGGTAAGAATAAATAATTTTACTTTTCGTAAATAACTTTCTTCATGTTTTTATACGATAGGAAGCGTAAGACCGACGGAACCAAGTCGGTCACGTACTCAGAAAGAGCAACGCCCTGTGCGAATTTTAAGCGTGTAAATAGTAGAAATTTTAAGCGGCGTATTCAGCGATTGCTCGTATCTCTCGTCACGATAAAACGTAAGTTATGTTTGTTTTCTTTCTGGTTCCTTTTAGATACTAGAAATACCTGATTCCTTAATCTTTCCCTGAGTTGTTTGTTTTTGTGACTCTTCCGAAAAAAGAGTATCTTCAGTCCTTCCACTTAATCCGCGTAATCTTAATGTATTCTTTGTGTCGCCGATTATTTGCCATATTTCAATAGGTGTGAATCCGAGAAATTAGTACTTTTAGTTTACGTCGTACGCCTTTCTGCTCTCAATTACGTACACAAAATTTTGCGAACAATACTTCCACTGAAGTTTACGCTATGTAAACCCTCTGAGGTAATTTTCGCTTTAAAACATTCAAAGTTTATAGAAAGGGAGAGGTGTTTTGTAATCTCTAACACTGTCCTCGAAATAGAGGACATATTACTTGATTGATAATGCATCAAACCATCTTTAGACAGGGTAGAAATTCCCTCGTGTTAGTCTATATTTTGAGATATCCCAAAAGACAATGAATACATAAAATGCAAGAAAAATATGACATTATCCGTAGGATGATGTTACACAGGAATATCACGGAACTGGATGATAAAGTAAAGCGATGTATCTTCCCTGTGCAAGGAAGACCGTTATCGACTCTAATAAATAACTGAGTCGATGGAGATAAAGTTATCGGGTATTTTGATGTGACTTTCTTCGTTACGTCACATCCGGTTGTATGATTACAGGTATTCTTTGGACAAACTTTTTCCTTCTCTATTAATTGCTCATTGTATCACTAAGAATTCCATTTTTAGCTCTTGCTTTTCGTACACGGTATTATTCTTTCCTGAAGAGAACAAATCGAGGGTTTATTCTACGCCGAAGAATTTCATCAATTTCTTGAACTTCAATTACCTCGCATTGTTCAACCTCTTAAGGACAAGGTTATGAGACTACGCATAAAAATACCCCAAGACTGAGGAGCATTGGCATCATAACATCCTGAAAGATATAAAGAATGGGAATATAAAAGCTTTCGGTCAAACGGTAGCTGATAATTAAGCGACGTTGTAATTTTCAAGGAGAAAAACATCCTCTTGCGTTTGGATTTGAAATAACGCTTAGCGACTCTTTAAAGGAAATCTCTCGAAGCACTCCGGCTGTAAAACTTGTGGCAACAAGTCCTCGGAACTGCAAACAGAGTCCGGTACATTGAATGTATTCCCTCCAGGCGTTCGCTCGACGCCACCAAAACAAACAAAGAGATGTTTCTCAGACTCTTTGTTCCTTCCTCAGTGTTTGTACATTCGACACCGATGACTTCAAAGGCTAAACGTGGATATTGGAGAGTGAGGAAGAGAAAAGCCCCATGATGCACGAAGTATGCGTTGGCAGGCGCCGCGTAGTGAGAGAATAGGAAAACAAACGTTTGTTCGTGCGAAGTTGTCAACCGTCAGCATTGGAGATAGCGTCCTCATCTATTCCTATAGCATTCTCAGATCACCCCACTGCCGTAATTCTCCTCCTCTTTTGTTACCTGGGATTAAGAAACACAGCTGTGCTAACCAAAGCTTTTCGTAGTCAGGAAGGAAGGGGAGGCAAGTTCATAGTCAAGGTCTGTGCACCGACCGGTCGGATTTGCATTGTCCTTCTCGCTATTGGTAAAAGGGCTTATGGAGTGAGCTACTGGTATGCGTGTTTTTGCGAAAGCACGGTTTTCTTTGATGGCTCGCGATGGTGCAGACTTGACGACAGCCGTTGTCTCAGCATTGCCCGTGATTCAAGAGGGTGGACGTTGGCTTGCTGAAGCGAGTTGCATTCGCGTCACCAGATTCTTCTGAAAAAATAATTACCCCAGAAAGTTGAAACTGCTGTTACTTTTCAACGTAATATACGTGAATAGATTCAAATTTTCTACGACGTCGTTGTAATTCCAGTGTAGCTGAGAAATATTCTTTAGAGGTGAGCTTCGCCTACTGGCGAGGAAATCAAGGTGCGTTCAAATTCTAAGGTTTCCAATTTTTTTGACGACCGATATGGTGCTTCTATGCAATGTATGTTACAAATTCAGAAATATATTTTTGGCTGAAATATTCTTGTCGCATCTTTTAAAAGCAGCCGCATATTTCTACTTACTCTCAATTGTGACAAAAATTTACCTTAAAAACTTGAACGCACCATGATTTTCCAGTGTGCAAAACCGGCCCCTAAAAAAGTGTTCTCGGTAGCAATGGAATCAAGGCGACACATTTGAGAAAAATGCGTATTCGAGGAGATTACGTCGATAATAAATACAAGTTTCCACTTTCTGGGGCAAGTACTTTTCCAGAAACCAATTTGAAGATCTTAGAACTTTTACACACCTTCCAGCTTACCTGTTTTGCCAAAATTCAGTTACGCACAGTGTTAATTACCTTAAATAGTTACGCCAGAAGAAAAGATATCTTCTAGTAAAACTTTTCTGAAAGGAATTGAGAATTTTCTCTGTCTCCTTTTACGTACGTTTACCATTCGGGTATAGCTTTTCCTATATATTTCAGTTGACCAAGTAACAGTCATATTCAACTATTATTAACCAATCAATATCTCTATGCTAAATATTGTCAAATTAATATCATCTATGACAGTTGAATTTCAAAACTTTTTTAAATCATTTTTTTCTTTTCCACGGTAAAAGCCGGTATCGAATAACTCAATATAAAGCTCGTCGGTGTTTTATCGAGAACTTTCTAAACAAATATTTGCTCTGAAGGTTTTTTACGGTAGACGCATTTTTGAAATATTATTTTACGTCCTCGAGGTTATCGTATGCAAGTACTCAGCCGCTACACAATGCAAGGAAAAATATCAACTTAAGTACATACAATAAAGCGTCGCTTTTCCTGATAAATAAAGAAAAGCAGAAGTGTAGACGTTATCTCCATGATGGAAGAAAATACATTTTGCGAAACGTTGAAGTAGTCAGAATTAGAAATAAAAAGAGGGTCAATGAGAAATTTAAATCATAAAACTAAAGGAAGAAGTGCCCCAAATAACTCCGTTTTTCATTCCTCAAACAGATGGGGACATTTCTAATATCACCACGAACGGGCAAAACAAGTTTAGGCTTCCACAGAATTACAGGTTTTTCCTCATATTTATCTCTTCTCGAATACCTAATTAAAACTTAAACAAGTGCGAGATACTTATCCAATCGAAGAAACTTCTAATTTGTACATTCTTGCCAGTCCTTTCCGCAAGTTATGTACTATTTGGAGATTACTGTATTATCAGCACTTTCGCTAACATTTGCGAAGCTAAATCGCTGTATGTTTCTTAATTTCTTCTTTCTGCTTAATTTTCTTTCCTCGTCCTTTAAACGTCGAGCAAACAATTACGACTGATTTAGAACATATGAAATCCTGTAGTTACTGCATTAACAAAGAGGCAGTTCTGGCGACCGACCATCAGCTCACAGAAAAACAGTTTCGAGGCAAATGCCTTTACGGCTACTGCTTTCTATTACATTTCAGTACATATATCTGTGTCTTAAAAAGGAGCTAATGTTCACAAAGGCATTCGCTGAACAGTAGTTACGCCAGTACTCGATTTCATCTATAAAACCGCAACTGTATTAATAAGGTATCGGCAGTTAGTATGGTAGTGCTTAAGTTATCAATCTATAGTTTTAAATAGCTATTTTCGGCGCTTGATGAAAATAGTGTATTATCTTGCGGTACATGAAATTTTTTATTTGTGAAAAGTTTTGTGTGCAGATTTTGGTCTTTACGATACTATATTTCGGTCTTAGTGATTCCTCTTATGAAACTACTTTAATATGTGCTGATTCTTATCGCCAGGATATTCCAAACTTTACCTATACGGTTACCCAAACACCTATTATCTCAATCCAAAAATCCATAATCCAAAAATGTATGAGAATTTTATTGACAGTAAATAATCCTCTTTAATGATAAGATTCTTACGGAGGTATCAGACTAAACATAAAAGAATTCTGGAGACTTCAATGCCTGCATCTATTAGCCACGATGTAAATTACGTGTAAATGTTCATAAGGTGAACTACAACAGCCTTAGTACAGGGAACTCGTTCATATTTCACCTTTTGAAGTATTTAACGAAGAGTTAATGTAATCCAACAATAAGAAAGTTAATTAATTTGTCATTTAGAAGCCACTGCCACACGCCGAAAGACGACTTGCAGGGTATTAATGTAGATGTAGACTAAAACCTTACTACTTAATTAAATCCTATTTCATTTTCATGCATAAATTCGTATGTATCAGATATATCGGAGTTAGACTCCTCCAAAAGCTCTATAAATGGTATTTTAACGATTTGTGCAAACATAATGTTTCCGCGTGGCGGCATAGACTTTAATACTGTGCAAACACTCTCGATGTATTGCAAGTACCCACTTCAAGGCGTAATACATAAGAGCCGCCGTAGATTCTAAAGAGTTCGGTATATTTGTATATCAAACTCAAGCAGACTTTTCCACTAACATTTGCTCATATGGGAAATAAAATTCCTTTAATGTACCGCGTTGTGTCAGCACCTGCCTGAAGATCTCCTCCGGTGTATGACTAACATGGGAAAGAAAACAATGTCGATATTAGAAAATATTGTTAAACTGTGAAGTTCATATGTAAGAATTTGATATTTTAATGAACATCGAAATTTAATGTGTATATTTCGAAAAAAAGGATGTGCGATTGGGATTATACAGAAATATCATCTAGCAAATATTGGACTACTCCTGACACATAAAATAATGAATTGCCACGGAAAATTTTAAATCTTATTTCGAGGGTCGCATTATTCTAACAGACTCAAAATCTGTGAAGTTTCTTTGTCAAATAAATATTTGAGGTACAAAGATATGAAATAGTAAAAGAAAGAAGAGATAAGACTCATCCTGAATAGATTATCTAATAACTAAATACCTCCACCTAAATCGATTCCAGTTGCACGTGCTTCAACCCAAAGCACTTGGAAAAATTTATGGTTGTGAATTTCATTTTTAGAATGAAATGGAAAAGGAGACACAATTTAAGAGCATTATCAATTTCTTATACACTTAGTGGATAGTGGTTTAGCACGAAAGCAATATATAATTTTACGGACAATACTCAACTCCCCGTTTCAAGTTCCTATCCCAATGAAAATTCGTATAAAATAAAGGGTAGTCTGGAGATGAAATAATATCGATTTCTTACTAGGTTTTTCCATCTAACGTCTGAGGTTTGATGTAGTTTGCTATGAGTTTCATATTAATCATTTCTCAGAATTAATTCTGACTATTATATTCCCGTTAAGTAAATTTTTGTCACCTATTTTGAGAAAAATTATGTAAAACCCTTATGCGACTTCATGGAAAAGACGCAATTACTGAAAGTTAATAGTAGAAATAATTTCCCAAATTCTTTATTAAGAAATATGCAGATGTTTTTTTGTAAAACCTCCAATTCAGAAAATTTGCAACCTAAAAGTATTTATTTAAAAGCATCAATCATTAGCAAAATCCAGAGGGACTCAAAGGGCTCATGAAAGTTTCATCATCAATAAAAGGTCACTACATTTAAGTGAAATAAATAAATAGGATCAGAGTATTTTATCATTAAAAAATTCTGCAGCTTATTTCGGAGCTCAGTAAGACTTGTTGAGCTTCTTTAAAAGATAATGAAAGATTGTGTGAATATCGCATAAATAGTAGTTAATGAGGATGTCCTAAATTAAAACTCTTGGAAATTATTCCTTGAGTTTTCTTAGTTTTGTAGAAAAATTAAATTAATTTTGTTTAATCTGCATCTTTCTCTTTCGTTATGCAATATAAATGTCAGCGGCATTAGTTATAGAAAATATTCCTAATTCTAAATCTTGTGGATTTCGGAGTTATTTTCGCATTAATTATGTAGAGTTATTTTTGTTGCCAAAAATAGGGAGTGGTAATCATGTCTCGATTGGGGTAGTTACTGCAGGATATAATTGACACAAACATATTCTAAACGACCATGTCCTAATAAGGACTTGAATCAAAGGCTTCCGTATAGCTGGGCTAGCACGTTAATCTATGAACCATTGAGGTCCACAAAAATCATTTTCTGACCTTTCTCAATGAATATATATTTTAAGGCAAAGAAAGTTATTTTACATCAGATTAGCGGGATCTAATTGAGTAATTTTTGAGCAAATCAACAACATCGCGGAAAGATTTCACTGAGACAACAAACATAAATCCATTTGCTCAGTGATATAACATAAATGAAAATCATTTGATGAAACAAAAAGTTGTCCATTTTGACACCCAAAAATTCGTTAATTTACATATTTCACAATAGATTTTATAATGCAACAATGATTATAGGTTATTAGGATAGTAGTAATTTCTGTGGATATGCTTCGACATTACAGGTCACATGCACTTCTAATGACCGCGAAAAATATAGAGACCGCTTTCACAAAAGGCGAAAACCTTACCCACTTGGCAATCCAAAAGCTCATAACTTATTAATAATGTATTTCAGCTCCTGAAGTTGTTGATTATTTAGTAAAACGGTGGAATATTTCATATAAACTGATTTAACTTGGTGATATTCTAAAAGTCATTCTTCACTCTTAACGTGTGTAATCAACAGGCGCGCACCTATGGGGTTGGTCGACAGGATTAAGCCACCCAAAATTTCTAGAAATTTTATTCAGAACCAATTTCTCAAGGGGTCTTATCAAAAACATATTTGAACGCTTAAAAAATTTCTTTACAGGCAACACTTTTTTATGATGAGAATTAATAAGTTCGCATTACAACGTAAGTGGGAGATATTGTTTACATTACTTGAGTTCAGCCCCCCTCCAAGAGAAAACTCTGGCTCCACCCCAGGTAATCACTAATAAGTCTATAACGATAAATTCGTATATCTTTGAAGATCAAAGGCCTTTTAGTGAGCTCTCCTGGATACCCAAGTGGGTGACATGTTCGCCTTTGATGAAAACAGACTTTCGGGAGATTTTGTGGGCAAGGACAAAGTCTCCCGAATCGCTTGAAGTAATCTTCTGCCGGGATAGCTCAACGAACAGAGCACCCAACCGGCAATTAGGAGACCCGGGTTCGATTTCCGGTTCCGTCAGACTTTTTTCGAGTCCATTCTTCCTTGGGATTTTTCCTGGGTGCGCACCACCTTGCGCAAAATCTCCCTTACCCGTTCTTCCCTCTATGATTTATTCTGCCGCAACTATTTTCTTTCGAAAAAGTTTACTTGGAGCATTTACTTGCGGTAAGGTCGAGTTGCCATTTTTCGCACCACCGTTTAATACGAACTAAGTCGCTTGTTAGGGATTCACAGTCTTCCTCGCTTGATATTTCTTTATATATTACTGTGTTATCCGCGAATATCCTCACTTTACTATCGATGTCGTAGCTCAAGTCGTTTATGTATATCAGGAAAAGAAGGGGTCCAATCACGCTGCCCTGAGGTACACATGTATCATAAAACAATAAGAAACACAATTGGAATCTGCTGCAGTTTTCCATTGAAATATATTTCATCTCCAGCGACAACGAACTCTGAAAAACACCGGCAGGAGCAAAGATCATTCCCGATTCTCAAAAGGAAAAATGTAGGAGGACTTCCTTTGATGAAAGAACCGAGCAAAAAGGAATCCCCGAAAAAACTAACCGGGAAGATTTGGCAAAAAAAATCATGCGTGGCTAAGTGCTCGTGATTTTGCGACGACGGATTGAGGCTTTTTATTTCCCTCTCGACACCGATTGGGCGTGGTCGCCACCAAGAGGGAGAGAGAGGAGCTCGCCTCCTCTGTGTTTCACTTTACCGCCACCTTATTTCGTTGAGCGCTGCTGACGCCTGGTTCCTCTCGTAGATCCACCGCGGGAGGAAGTTGCCGTTAAAAAATGTGCAAAATAAAAAGTCCCATCTCCAGCCTCTCTCCCTTCAACCACAGTTTGTTTGCAGACCTCTGCTCTTGTTTGCCTCCGACTGAGCTATGATTTGCAAATGCACCGAGAAATTGCTCCGGAGCTGCAGTCTCGAGCCCGTAGCCCGGCGAATTCATTCATTTGCCAATGGATGTGCTAATTAAATTGGGTCTAATTGTACGGGAACTTTCTTAAGTGTCTGACCGCTGTTGTGGTTTCCATTCTTGCTTCCTATGAATATCAAAGAGAAGATATATCCACCAGAAATTACTAATCTAAATGTAGTGGAATAGTCCCTGCTACCATATCTTGGAGGATGAAATATTTTAATTTATCTTTTCATAGATAGTTGCATGGAAGTTCTTTTGGCTCCTGGTTCATGGTTGTGGTAATATTAAAGCTACTGATGTATAAATGGAGATAATTAACAGCATCAATATTAGTATCTCATTATTGAATACTACGAAAGTGTTGTTCATAGGTCATCGTAGAGCACTCGTGTTGACCTTTTCAGTTATAACATTCTGATGTAGAGGGGAAAGCAAGAACAAACTATCGCACTCTTCGTCTTGCAGGGTTGCCTTCATCCCCTTTCAAAGGTTTTGGTAGCTACTGGTAAAGGTTCTGGCCGACCTTCGAACAGATTACTTTGAAAAGAAATGGGTAACCTTAATTATTGATCTAGAAAAGCAAGTTTCATCCCGCCGGTAATATGAACAAAAATATGATTTTTATGTATTTGCTTCAATTAAATTATCCATTTTGGACTATTTTTTATTACAAGCTGCCTCTCTCATTTTAATAGGAGAGAACACCAGTCTAAAAAGACATGATGTGGAGTTTTAGTTCATCCCCAAGCGACTCATCCATAAAGTTTGTACATTACACAACTAACATCGAGCTCAATTATTTCACAGCTGTTCCAACTTTCGCCAAATTTTAAACAGCTCTATTCCACTATCAGTTTCGTGTTTAAGACTTTGATAAATTCCAATTCTAACCACTTGTTATGGTGAATATTTTGCGGAATTGCACCAATGCATCGATAAATGATCGATGATCAATTAAATCGAAGGTTGATGATCTTAAGGGTTTTTTCCTTTTTGGATTATAATTTTTGTAATTAAGCCAACTTTTACTGATGTGTGGTTTTCCATTAGAATATTAATTTAGGCTTTGAAATTTAAATGGTATTCAACGAAAGAAAAATATTCAACAGATTCGTTGAATTTTTACTCATACACCCAGTAAGTTATACAGGAGAATTTTTTGTCTTAGTATAATTCATTCCTTCCTACAATGGACTGCTTATTTTGAATTGGAATACGAGCCACAATTTAGCCAACCGAGATTCCCTGAATATTTTGTTTCCCGATTACAGTTATCTTGTATGCAGTAATGGCTCTCAAGTTATTAACTTTTGAGTACTTTTTCTTTTGAAACTGCCGCCATTCCTCGTAGTAGTTTCTTAAAATATCGTTTCAGACCCGTTTCAAGGGGATATTAAACATACCAGTTTCCTTTGATGTTGGGTCTGCCAATCGCCTCTCAGCTCTTAAATGAAAATTTTGAAATCGTCTTTTTGGTACTCTCGTCTGCTCGATCATTATATATAAGCAAGTTAGCAGCTTGGCTCAAGACGAATATGTTGCATGCCTAATATCTTGGCGATTTTTCTAAATCACTTTCCTTTGATATTTGTCAAAGCAAAAGAGTTACCCATTATATGTTATCCTTAGCAAATTTGATTATAAAAATCGATCAGTTACAATCTTTTGAATTCTACCAAGAATTATTCTTGATGCAAATGTAATCTAAAGCCGAGCAATTGCAAGATATAAAGTTAACAATTGCAGAGGCGCATTAACTTTCAATGAAAGTTGGACAGTCAGAGGAAGCAATAAGTGTGATTGAAAAATGGAATTTATTTAAATCCCATTAACTTCAAATATATTTAGGTTATGATTCTAAAACATCATCTAAATACAGGGATAAGTATTTTCTTTACTTCATTTTTGAACACGATGTAACGTAAATGCGGAATATCGGGGAAAGTCATTTGCAGTCGCGAGGACAAGCTAATAAGATCAGCTGCCTTCGAAATGCAGGGAACCCTTGAAATTTATGGGTCCAATTTATTATCCAAACAAAGCTCACGTGCGTAATTCGCTGCAGGGCAACTTAGATTTTCTGGTAAGTCACCTATAATAAATAAAGCTACGGATACATCAGAAATCAGTTTTAGGTATCCTGAACGTTTGTTGCATATGATGCAACTAGAGGATCTGAACTATGTGACTGGTAGGTATTTACTTTTCAACCTATGCATCGAAAGAGAATATGCCATTAGATGTAATAACTGAAATGAGAGGTTAGGGGTAAAATTTACATTGTCATCAAGAGACATGAAAACAGCACTATGATGAATAAGATGTTTGCTGTTTCTTACGTTTCTCATACGCTCATTTCCTATATAAACGCACTGATTTTGGAGCTAAAAAGATGAATATGGGATAATGACAGTACTATCATATCCTATCCATTCCTCCCATGTAATTTACTTTATATCATTACGTTATCAGATTTATTTTTGGCTAAATAGGTTACAGGTCTGATTTTAGTATTTATTATCATAATCAACATTGATTTTAAAATTAATTAAATTAAATGTTTCACTGGGAGCAGATAAATATAAAGATACTTTCTGTACTGTATACAATACTGGAATATATACTTTCCAGAAGCTTAAGTAGTATTAATTCGCTAAGGAATTTTCTGAATATTATTAGGCGAGGCAACAGTAAATATCATATTACTCATTCACCGTATCATATTGAGAAAATCATACCATTATGTTTAATCAGTCGGTTGCTGATGGAATAGTCAAGGTTTTTCGTTTTATATCAGAAGAACCTTTCTGTGTTCACTGAATTCTCATTTCTGTTCAACGGCATCCTTTAAACTAGAGTTTGGCGATACGTGACATATCCATCCATAGGTGAAAATTTATAAAACTGCGATTTCGCTATCTGTTTCTCACTATCCTCGCCACTTGTAACACCACAGCAGGTAAAACTCCTTTAGTCTCCACACACAGGGGATCGAACCGGAACCGAACTGGAAACCGAAAATAAAACGTAATTTTCGCCGAAGTGAAAACCGAAAAGAAAATGTTCAACCGAAAACAAAACCAAATCATCATTTAGACCGTTCCGATTTTCGATTCCCAATCGTACTCATTTTACTTAAGTTTCATCAGAGGATCTGTACCTGTTAAACTTCGACTTGCAGCAATTTATTTCTAAGTTTTATTTCAAAATTCAGTGTATTGTAGGGTATATGAATATATAGGTAGAATAAAATAACCTTTCAAATGTATAAGATATTACAATAGTCGGAGCGAAAACACCGGTTCGACGTTGGCAGGAGGTAAAACAGAACTAAACCAATATTTGTATTTTACGTGGAACTGGAGCGAAAACCGGAAAACCTGAACGAAATATATTACGGTTCGATGCCCTGGTTATCCCTTATTAAAACTTAAAAACTTACTTCTCTTTTAAGCCATAACTACCCTCAATAACTCAATCGGAACACCGGAATAGTTCTTTATTGTTTGCGTAATAAGCTAAAGGCAATGTACACGTACGTCGTTTGTGCTTGGAAGGCCGTCGTGGAAATGAGATGCAGTCTGTTTTTCCAACCGTAAAAAGAGTTTCCTCCCTGCTTCGAAGTCGTCACCTGCGAAGATATATTTAGCCGCGGAAATGAAATTATTTCAGAGCCGAGCTCAAACGAAGAACGCTCCCATTCCGAAGATTCGCAAACCAACGGAATACAGTGTTTGTGACGCAACCTGATGTTTTCAAATCCAGCTATTCGTCCACATGAAATTTTACGTCTTCGGTTGCCTTTCAATCTTGACTTAACACTTTATTCCTTTCGTGGATTAGGATGAATGCGCGAAGTTGACTCCTCGGAGTAAACTTCTTCGTTATTTACTACCAGAATATGCTTTAATGGATAAAAACACAACAGCCTAAAGGATAATATATTTAGAAAACCACTTGGAAAAAACTTAATTATTCCAATATCAAGGTTTCGCTTCATCTTCAGGTAAAGTAAAGAGTACTTTTTGTTAGTATATTTTTTCTATGTAATCAACAAAATTCAATACTAACCGAGGATGATGGATTTTTCCATAATTTTTCTATTTAAATGGTTCACATCGAATTTGCCTGAGGATCGATGAGTGATATGTTACGTTATGATGAATGAACGGGATCACGTCAAGAGAATTTTACTCCGTGAAACTGATTTTAAAATATTATACTGCCCTAAATATTTGCCTGAACGGTTAGCTTGGTAGTGAAGCTCAGCAATAAGATTTCAATAAAAGAAGATTTTGTAGTATAGTAGGCACCTTAGCATTAATAATAATGGACAAAGCCTATCAAGGAATGTACTGATCCAATGTGGGTCCGGAAGCATTCCAAATATTCGATCGTAAGCTCTAATATTTATAGAAGAATGTACCGAATGTAAGCACTGAAAACTCTGGGTGTCCGATCTGAAACGGGTACTATCTCCTGATGCTCTGCGTGTGGAGATGAGTTATTGTATGTTTTCGAAGCTGGAAAAAAGCTCTTAAACACCACGGCGAAAGTTCTGTCGCAGACATTAAAAGGAAAATTGCGAGGAAATTAGAGTTGGTCACAATTTCATCAATTTTCTCCGTCTGTTACGTAGGCTGAATTTACTTAAGTAGGAACGAATCCAAAGCGATAAGTCTTGGTCTTTCCTTAATTCAAAGTAGAAAGTAAATAAGAACAACAAAACGAATTTGAACGGTTTAATGAACAAAGTAAAGAAATCAGTTTCGACAGACATTCAGCACACGTACAAGTTTTCTACATATTTTGACATCCATCGGAAGAGAAGCGTAAACGAAGGAGATATCGAAGGGATAAGACTACCTGAAATCAAAGGAATAACGGCAAGCTTCTTCGTAGAATTTCCCTTGTAAATGAATTAAGGAAAGATATCCTCCAGCACTTACTAATTTTAGAGATATTTTCCTCCACAGATTGTCAAGGATCGAAATATGTTTAAAACGAGGAAAATGGCGAAGAATACCAAAAATCCCTTGAAAGCAACTTGATTTAATTTAATGTACGACAGATAGTCCATTAACAATGAAATTTTATTCGAATAGAAGAAAAAAATCCTTTCGATATAATACTTCAAATACTTTTCTGTTCCATGAATATATAATGTGTGATCAGTGAACAACCGCCTTGGAGTGGATGTTACTAAAACCTATACAAATATCCGAAGGATACCGCTAATAGAATATATTTATATTATATAAAATACAAACCTTTTTATGTTATTATAAATTTGAACAGAAAAAAGAAACTGAAAACGGGATTCTTAGAGGTTATTCCGAAATAGGAGTCTGATTAGCGGTATTTCGGTTTCTTTCAAACTAATTTAATTTTCTGAAGTTTTCTCAATTTTCTATCGAATAAACTATATCCCAAATAATGACATAGCATCAATTCACTAGCTAAAGCTCGTCTGATAATTTATAGTAAACCAACTTCCAAAAAAATATCCCGTGAGAAATTCAATCATGTGATGTGTGTTTTTTATAACGGAGGTATAAGAAATCAAGGTATTCACGATTTAAATATACTCCTCGTTAAACATCAGTTATTTGAAGCATGAACTTTCATCTCATGTTAGTGAATCAAATTAGAGAGACAGCGAGAATAATTAACAAAAGGACCCGACTTATTATGAGAATTATATATGCCCGAAACTGGTATGTCAATATACTGTTGGTAATATTTTGCTAAATTAGATCCAAATTACATCGATTATCAAGTTGCGTACATTAGATAACTATTTTCAAGCACATAATGTGATCTCCGCATCGAAATCGAACTTCGAAAATGAGGTATAATTTTAACTCTCGCATTCCATTGGCTAACGACCAACGTCCATCTGGCGCAAACGTAAAGAAACGCCGTGAACAAACCGAATAATTTTCTCCGCCCAAAAATCCTCAACGCACACGCCCAATGGCCCTCCATTGTCGCGCGCGTGGGAGAAAGAGAAAGGCTGGAAAACCGACAATAAATAAAACCGGCCATTTTTTCACCCTTCGAGTCTCAGAACGAATGTGCGGCGATGAAAATCGAGGAAGGATGAGGCGGATAAAGAAACCGTGAGCTGTTGTACGTGCAGTGGACAAAACGCTGGCGAGCGGAAGAATGTCTCGGACGCAGAGCGCGTGGAGGGCAATCATTTAACATTCATTATCCTCAGTGTCCACGGAACATTGTCGTCCCCGCCATTCTTCCGCGGTCGCTGAAAATAGCGAAAGGGAGTCGCCGACAAAAAGCACTGCATTTTCCGATACTCGGGACACAGAATAGTACGCACGGTCAGGGCGGCTGTTGCCGCTATTGGTGAATAATGACAAGACGTTTATATATGTTTGGAGCGGGGGAGAAGGTGGTGTGTTTGTGGGGATGTTGAGACGGGACGACAAAGGAGCGAAAATTGGCCACGCTACGGGTCGTCCCTTCGATCCCCGAGGGGAAAGGTGTGGGTCGGTAAGGTAAAGAAGGAAGGCGTGGAACGGGATGGGTTGAGGAGGGAAGGGGCGGGGCGAAGAAGAACAAAGACCTTCGATCGGCCGACGGGGCACCGCGATCAAAGAAAATTGCCCCCATTTAACACGTTGGCCGGTGAAGAGGAAAGGATATATATTATTTTATTCCCGAGGAGATGTTACTGGGAAAAGAGATCTTCAGGTGTTTTTTCGGGGTATACAATGGGGAATGGGGTGGGTGAAGGGGAAGGAGATTGAGGTAAGGAAATCCTGCTTTCTATTTATTATTATTCGGCACCGAAAAGAATGACGACTCGAATAGCTGTGGGTGAGAGAATATGAATTATCGCATTTATGTACATTAGTCATGGAAGGTGCGCTTATACAATACAAATATGGGAGAGAAAAGAGAATGACACAGGGTGGAGAAAAAAAACCTTCATAGAAGTGGAAATGTGGAAAAGTAGTGTAGAGTAAAGAAGGAAAGACAAGAAAGGATACACCCATGAAAATCACGATGCTCCCTCTGCGATGGAACATAGAATCTCAACCGGAGGTCCGCGGAACCCAGGGGATCTGGCTAACTTTAAAGAAAACATTTTATAAAGGTAAACAGTGTTTGCGTGTTCTTCAAATTATTAGTGGGATAAATGTTTCATTTTGATTTTAAAACTAAAGATACGTAAGCTCTTACTTCGCAAATTTCGCAAGAACAAGAATACTAGAATACTAGACTAGAATACTGAAATGTATCCGTAGAACAATATGCAGCTCAAACGATAAGCAAACAAACAGTCTCCTGAAGGATTTGGTGCTTTCCCGGTGAATGGTTTGTTGTAGAAATTCTTCACGGGGTAATTCTTCTTGGTGTAGGTTCTACACCAAGAAGAATTACGACCCGGTTAGTCTCCCGTGAAGAATTTCTACAACAAACAGTCTCCTATTTTAAGACAATCCTCCTGCTATAATCCCGTTTCACCACTGTAGCAACCATTCATCTTTTTATACATTGCCTTTAAATATTCCAACAAACTTTCTTACTGATCTCATTCGCTACATTTATTCCATTCTTTCTTGATCTTCCCCTCCTTCATGACCACTCACATCCTCGTCTAAGGCATGGGAGGGGGACGACAAAACAGAACGAATAAACGTTTGTAGAGAGAGAAGAAAAGGAGGAGAAAGAGGAAAGAAAGGGAAGGTGAGGAAGGTTGTGGTGGATGGGCAATGAGGAGGCAAGGGAAGAATGAGGTCGCCAAGGTCAAGGAGTGTGAAAACGTCAGCGGCGTCAGCGCAGAGATAAAAAACGAACCGAATTTATGCAGAATGGGATTTATATTTAATATTACATTATCCTCTCCCAACGCCTCAAATCATTCTCGCCTTGAGAGGACCCGTCTGTATTTTTATATTTCTGTCGGCGTCGTTTTAAATGGTTTGGCTTTTTACTAGCAATGGCACGAAGGCGCTTTCGTGAACGATTGATTTAGTAAGGGTGGCGGTGTTCCTTCCAATTTCCGAAATGCTTGATGCAAACAGGCTCGTGATCTTTATGATAATTAAGAATGCATTATGTTAAGGAGTATGGGATGGTGAATTTCACATTAGAGAATCTTACATTATTTTTAATCCAATTATGTCGGATCATATACTCGCACATATAAACAAGATATTAACCTGCAAAATAATTTTTGTCAGTTTAGAGTATTTCTTTTCTTCGCATTCATCAAAATTTGATCCGGTTATTTAGGATATAAGTTATTTATCCCATGTATGCTCTTTAACTGGATGCTGATATGATTCAGTATCTCGATTTAAAATACCTCCAAAATCCCATAAATACACGTATATATATTTGCATTCATATAAAAGAACCTTTTTAATGTTATAGCATAGTTATAGTATGTTAATTCAAAAGATCAATAGTCTGATTTTAATAGAGATGATTGATGCCAATCCCGCACTTTTCTCATAGTACTTAAAACATTATGTTGCACCTTAGTACTATGAGCATACAAAACTTGCAATTCTATTATACCTGTCACTGTAGGCTAATTATTTGATGGAAAATAACCTTTCTTTCCAAAAAACGACTGAGTTCATTTTACGATGACCTCCCTTTGTTTATAACGGGATAGTTAAATAATATTACCAAAGGAAGAAGACGGGATTCCTTTGTTTACGAAATAGGCTCATAACCAAAATCTTAAATACTGAATAAATATTATTAATCAACTTTTGGAAAACTTCCGGATAAAGTAAACAATTAAAAGTTGACGGACACATAAGCAAAATGTAAGAAAAATCTTGTTTCCTGAATTTTTTAAATCACTTCTACTTCTGTCAGAAACATACTGTGTGAATAATCAATGATAAAAAATGCTCCCTAGATAATATATGCTCCCTTCTAAACTATTATTACCAAAATAACCTACAATTTGTATCCGTAAAAACAGCTAATTTCAGCGTTTATCAGAGCGATAGTTAGTTGTGAAAGAGTTATTGCTTAATTCCATTCTATTTATTATCGATACTGACATTTTGAGCAATCTACATAATCTAAGGAATACTTGGAGTATGCTATCATTTACTCATAGGGAAATATCAGTAGTATAATAACTTGATTATTTCATTACTAAACTCTCGAAGAACATTTTCGATCTAACAGTAGGAATATCCTCCCAACAAAAAATTACTCATCAAAAGAATGTCTTAACTGGACTGTAGGTAAAAATTGTTTTCTTTTCTGTAATGTGAGATTTTATATTAAGGTATCATAAAAAGTATTTCCAACATTAGGAGTCAATTAATTATCTATCCGTATTATTAAGTCCGAACCGAAAAGTGCGAGGCACCAAAGACGATCTTCCACTTCTTTTCTAAATACAGATTATGTCTAGCCTGCGGTTCAAGGTCTGTATGCAAAACTGTAGCAGGTTCTCAACCTTCCCAGCATCTAAGGATTACTTGAATACAAACAAATTTCAATTGTAAAATTTCATTGGAGTGGAAAAAAATTAATTCTTTAGGCGAACCAAGAGAATTGAAAATCCATCCTACTTTCAAAAATAAAGTGAAATAAAAGTTTTAAACGAGGAAAATTTGATAAACAAATGTGTATTTTAGATTTAAACAGAGTGTGACATGCGTCTCACAGGGTACGGCATCTGGACGCATGGTCCTCACAATGCGGTGCTCTGGAGGCAGAAGCCATACCATAGCAGAGGAGTCTATTTTCCGATTCTAAACGGAACGCGCTTTATATCAATTTTTGTTGTAAGCGTTCGAATATCTGCTACGCCAATCGCCATTTCCGTAACATTTCTCAAATGAGATGAACCGCATGCAATGACGAGCGAGATTTCGCGGTCATCGAAAATCATTGCTGGATTTCCTTTTCGTGGCTGATGTTTGCTTACTCCCCAAAGTCTGCGGTTCGATCCGTGGAAGAATACCATCGAACGTTACGCCACGAGATATAAATAGCAAGCAGATATCCAGCTCTGAGAATATTCCCTACTTCTCTACATTCGTTCCGTCATTCGTATGTCGTGAGTTCGGATATAGTGAATGTCGGATGTTCAGCCTTGAGTTTCTAAAGTGCAGAATTACGGGCGTTTTATCGTGTTAAGCATAAGATCAAACATTGCCATTCCTAACGAAATTTGCTACATTACACATTCTTTCTCGCTGAAATGTGAATTACGAAAGCCCAGAAAATTGAACCAGGTTTGATTCAGCTTGACAATGAAATTAAAACATTTTCTTAATGAATTGGTGATAATGATTAGAATACAGTGAATCTATTTCACGTTATCATTAAACATTTTGAACATGTTTTCTAGTTTGCCAATAGGTGCGGAATTTTCGAAATGCAATGCGATAATTAAGGAAATGTAGTACTACAAGAAAAGGTTTCAAGGTTTAGTAACTAAAGGTGACTGCTCGAAGTAGTTCATTAGGCGTTTCTTTGAGTTATTACGTCTGCATTGATTTGAATCTGAAGCTAAGAAAAACACAGATTTGGAGTTTCTTAACTTTCTTATATTGTATCCGATCAATTACCTGGGAAACTCACGCACCGTTTCTGAATTCCCGAATAACAATGAACTTGTCAAAAAAGTAAATTTAAAAAAATATGATATGAGAATAAATTAATCGATGATCACGGTCATATTATTCCTTGTTGTACACAAAGAACCTTTCACCAAGGCTTAGAATAACCTATATTCCAGGTCGCAAGAAGTACTCTTATAAGAAAAACATGCGGATAAGCAAAGCATACTTGAAAGAACCAAAGATGTAAATAATCAGAAATTGAAATACTGTAAAATGTGTGAATAATATACCGTTCTCAGTTATCCTGCAAGCCAAGCAACACCGAGGTCCTAGTTTCGAATATCGAACGGATTTTTGTGATGTAAAATAAAACGTTAATAGTTTCGAAAGGTTAAAATTCGCCCTAGTAAAGCTGTTACTATTATTACTATGTGCGACTCAGTATATTTAACGCGTTCTTTCATTTATTAAACGTTTCCCGAATGTTATCGTAGATAGTAGTTTTCTTAGAAGCCTTTGTATCAACAATCAAGCAATGTATATCAAAGTCCTTTCACGAGTTACCGTTTTCTAATGTAATCTCCATTTTTCTAATGTAATCTTCACCTATAATGTCGGAACTGATTTCCCATACATTTCGTTCCTTAGCCTTTTAGTCTGGAAATCAATAAGATAGATAATTCATCTCGTTATCGGTTGAACTATAAGTTTCGTCGAAATATGGATTAATTATATCATTTTCTCTAGTATTTGCAGGAATTGGTTCAAACTAACGTCATTACTCGTTGTTGTAATGGCTGGATTTCAGTATGAATGAAAAAAGGATAATTAATTAAATCACAATCATTTATCTCTCCTGCGTATGAAATCTTTACATTTCTGCTTCCTCCCGTATCTCGTTTCCAGAGCATCCAAGGGATCGATGTCCGGACTTATTTCAATTGAGCGTCCCCGTTCACTCCAACTAAATCGTATAACAATAAATCCGCCCGAATTTCCAACATATCTCGCGAAGGTGTCGAGAAAAGGAAAACTTTATCAACCTTTAATACCGAGCAATTTATTCCCATTTACACTTCCACAAAACTATAATTCTCGGGCTTCGGGACTCTCGACCTCTGATCGCTGCAGCTCGGGTTCCACATAAATCTTTGTTTGCTCGCGTTTACACTTCAACTAACATTCCCACTATCTTATCTTTCCCACCCACGGACAATTCTCATGCGATGGGATTTAAGAAAAACAAACGCCCCTCCGCAGGCGCGAATCCCCCTCCCGTGACAAAGTACTCTTAAAAATTCCTCGCCATTAACGTCCAATTGGAGGCGGTTAAACACTGCTTAGGCCATTGTAACCAAGCATTTTAGAAATTGCACGGAGCACTACACGACCCGCTGCACACGATACACTGGGAGAGGAGGTGAAATCGCGGCCTTCCTTCGCGCTATTTGTTTGCGTGTTCCCTAGAGTCACGCAACCGCGTTTCATTTGTCTAAAAATACATATATTGGAACTTAATGGTCTAATATTTGGACTCTAAGAGAATCAGTTTCCTCGTTTTCTCCCCTCCCTAAACAGGCGTTTTATTTCGGAGAGGAGGTTCTCTCTGGAAGTGATACTAGAAAATGCGGTTCGGAAATACGTCTCTAACGAGCGGAAAAAAGGTATCATTGCGTGTAAAAATGTGATGCGGATTGTTTTTCTTCTTTTCACTAGGCTCGCGACCCGCCAATCATTCCTTTCTCAGTGCGGCATGCGTGTCTCCGCGTGACAGGTGCGGCGACGGCTTCGGCGGAGGGCCATTGGGACGAGCGATGCGACGCCGGGAGGTTAAGCGGCTGATGAGGACTTGGCACCTGACGCTTGAGACATCTGGGTGCAGACCTGACTAAGAATGCACTTTCAAACATTTCTATCTTTGTTTTTTTTTTTCAATTTTAGGGGAAGTCGCACGTTTTGGAGTCATGTGCCAGCGAATAATCTGACAACTCTTTGTAAGGCGAGTTAGGCGCTACTACACTGGGTAATAATCAACACTTCAAGTCCATGTATAAACTCATCTATGTATATATTCAGTTTTCTATCTGTTTATATCGAACTCTGTTGTTTTTCATTTATGCATCTATAAATCTATCTGTTTATTGAGCTATCCATATATGTACTTACCTATGTATATATTTTTCATTGTATATATTTATTTATGTATATAAATTGTACATATGTACTTGGCAAATAGAAAGACCGCTGGGCCAGGGGAAGAGGGGGCCACTCGGCTTCATCTGTCCCAGCAAAAATAAAGAAAAGTCAAGTCGCCCTCACGTATAGGGAGTAAATTTCATAATTTACTTTATTCCTCCCTCAAGAAAGTAAGTTATTAGTGAAAATAACGAGAAAGTTTCTTCTACTGAATTTTGGTATAAGATCAGGGGGAATAATTAGCCTTGCGACGTATAGTTTTCTTGCAGTGCGAGTTAAATTTTAGGAATTTAACCATTCTAAACACCAATCAGGACTGGATTTGTACGGTATGGGAGGTAATCAAAGTATTAAGGTACTAGCATATTAAGGGCGCCTTGATTATATATTATCTTTTGTAAATGATGCATAAAGAGGTAAACAAGGGCACATTTACATGATTTTGCATTAGGGTAAGCCCCTATAACTAACATAAATGATACATTAAGTGACCGAATTAATATTAAGTCAATCGACCAAATATTATTCATTTGATAGTTAATCTGGTTAAATTCTTTCTGATTGACCTTTAGTCACTCTGTTAATATTAATACTTAAATAAGGGATTGACTTTTAGTCAATCTGTTAATACTCATTCGGTTTAGGGGATTTAATTCTGATAAATTACAATGCTTACAATTATTATAGACAGCCGTTTTAATAATATTTTTAGTTACATCCTCATCATTCGCCCATTTTTAACACTAGTTAGAAAGTTACATAGCAAAGCACAAGACAGTGAATTAACCCGACTTTGTTCCCCATTTTTCTTCCGAACTTTCCGTGTGAGTTGATACTGTAACAATTTAAACCCCTTTTTAAGAGCAGGTAATTATTTACATTTTCAAAGTAAAAAAATATATTTGCAAAACTACGTTTAATTTAGCCTAATATCATGGATTCATATTTTTGTAACTTTGCTATTACTGTGAGTGTATCCAGTACTTGTATCACTGTCAACTACATCAATATAATTATATCGAAAAATTCATACTACCATTTATATACACTTAATGAACAGAACAATTCGAGAGAAATTTGTACGTTTTATAAAAAATGCTATAGGATTACAAAATCCACTGTTCCGGTTGCAACTTTGTTGTAGCACTTCATGGTGTAACAACTTTTACTCGTTACCGCAGTCCTTTGGTAATGAGTAAATGCTGTGTTGTATTCCTTTATTATATAATAGCACTATTAATTAACAGCGTACTTTATAAGGAACACCAAAATTGGTTACTTTAGAAAGGAAGCCAATGTTATTACAGAGTAAGAATAAGTTAAATCAGAAACAAAATAATCAAATTACGCATTCGATAGTCCATAGTGACACTGTGTAACATATACATTAAAAGGATGGGATTGAAACATAAAATATTAGCACCAGCAAAATATGTCCTAATATCCAACGAAAATTACATTAATTAGCGGTAATAATCAGGGACATAGAAGGGAGAAAGTTAAAACTATTCACCAATTTATTTCTTATTTCTCGTACTTAAAATGAACACGACCTGCAGTAAAATTAACACTTGCCATTAGAAGAACTGATCACATTTTTAATGTAATTTAGGCAATGTTAAATTATTTTCGTGTATATAATATAGTTTCTTTTCTATTTTGTTTTCTTTGATATTCCTTATAACTTAATAAAGCGGGAATTATAGTAGGTTTCGAATAAAATGGCTGACATGATTTTCAGACGCGCATTCTTCTCACTGCTATGGATCATACGCGATCAGATTGATTATGTGTAGAGGTTTGAACTCACGAACAAATAAGTACTTGAAATTTCTCTAAGCCGGATGTTTAACTTGAACACCAGTAACGTGTAATTCTGACACATTTCAAAAGGCTATAATTTCCTCTTACATTAACTTAACACCTAAATTCAGCTTCCGGAAAAAGGATCCCTCAACCAATTCGTTTTTACGTCAAACTTATGATAAAGATTTCTCAGGCTAGAAAAATCATCCATGGAGTAAAAGGGCAAGATAGCTTATCGCCATAGGAGTATTACACAACGAAAATTCATTCAAATTTGGAAATTTGATCGGGAACTAGCTGACTTACGCTATCCATGACTAAGATCAAATTAAGAGATCAAATTAGTAGGCATGAAACGCCAATCTGAGGAATGTGGAGATCCAAAATAAAACGCCGGGAACCCGGCGTAGTTTTATAATTTTGCACGGTTTGTCGGATTTAAAAACTATGTCACATTACAGATTTTTACATACGTTGAGTAGAGATGAGTGACAATAGCTCTACTTCATTATTGAAATGTACGAGTAAAAGCATGAGCACTCTCCCATGCAACCAAGCAAAGCATTACACTTTGTAGTAAAACTTGGCCTTAAATCGAAACGATCAGCAATCTAAATTTTCCAAAATCATATGGATCGTAAAAAATCAAACAACATAACATCAATTGAAAGATTTTGAATAACATTGCCATCTGAGCGGAAAGATTTTCACTCAGAAACAAAAGCCTGGAAAGTTTGTCATTTTAACGAGACGCAAAGTAGGAATTAATGATTGATACGTCCTCTTACTTGAATTTAAGCTCTAAATCGATTATAAATGGAAGATTTATTGCAGTCTCATACAAAATTACGAACTCTACGGGCAAACGTATGAGATAATGGGAAACTAAGAGAATATCATTCGTAACTCCACAAAATAAAGAAACAAATGTTAGAATATATCAATATGTAGGATAAAAGGTGTATCTGTCGTTAGTATTCATGGCAGTAACGTAACATCAAATAATCAGGAATTTTAAATTTCTAACATTGTTTTCTTAACTCTATTTGTTTAAGCACGAAGTAAACTACGAAACTTTGCTCTAAATGGTAAGATAGCGAGCATGCATCAGAACTGATTCTATTATTTTTTTTAAACACAAAAATATCTTCTAAAAAAGTTTTATGCATTTTTTTAGCCAGTCGCTGACATTTTGATCTCAGCTTATGCATGCATTTCAAAAAACACTGTAACTTGCAAATGTTTTAATGTCGGTAAAGCAAGAAATTGACCGAAGGTTATTTAAAGCGGTAATTCTCCAAGTTAATAGCACTATTATCCGCATCCATAACTTGGAAAAATCCATAGAGAAACAGCTTATAAAGTCGGTTTTATATGTTATTTGTCGGAAACAACTCAAGATTTAATTGGAATTTCAATGCAGTATAACCAAACAACAATAAAATTGCCATTTTCCGTTGAATCGACGCATATAATACGGATTACAATGCGTGACTCGATGTTTTTCTTCTTTTGTGACGGAAGGCGGGATATCCGTATTGCCATCACAAGAGTAATTACTTTCCCAGCGAAAGAAACAGTGCAGAGGAATCAAATTATTCTGAAAACACGTCTTCCGGAGCTTTTGTGTAACTTCAGCGAATGAAGGTAAAACCCCATTCGGAGAGTAATTTTAAAAGATAAGTACTTTCTGATGATGCGCGGTAATGTTATGAATGCTGGTGAATCTAGATGTTGCATAACATCGATGCGTTGAAAATAGCAGCATATTTAATTAAATGACTGTTAGTTATTATATGAAAGAAAACATGCTCTTTGAGTCTCAGCTTGGTGATCAAGATAAATTAGGACGGAGTAATTGTTATCATCCTCTACATCGTGCATATAACTCGCTACCATGAACAGTCGATTGTGTGAAATGCTTTCGTTTAGGATGCAATTAAACTTTTGACATGATAATGCTTTATTCGAGAGAATAATTTTTGAACTGATCCCTTTTTTCCTGCTCAACTACTACATGACTCTACATTAAATATCTCAAATATTTTATTATTAAATGAAAAGAAGAGAATTTCATACTATATCATTATATTCTTTTACATTGGTGTTGCAGAATGTATGAAAACAGTTTCATTTCGATAAAAAATTAAATTCTTGTCGTCCTGTGTATGAGATAACGCGAAAGCAAATAGAAACAGTATTGCTATACTATAGTCTACTCTTGACATTTTAATTAAAATGTCAAGAGTGTGCTGAAACTTAGACTTAATACTCCCTGAACGAGTGAGAGATCACAAAATTTTCGGAATCACCTAAAGTTGCTTTCAAGTCTAAAATCAGGTATGTTACTCAAAGTTGGAAGCGGTGAAATCTATATCTTTAGCTTGAAACGTGCGAATAAGAAGTGGTTAACTGAGGAGTGATAAGTGCGCTAGAATGTGTCTCAAATTACGTGACACGTCCAAAATGTTATATAAATCGTGACGCAGAGGGTAAAAGAAACAAAAACCCTTTTTCCTGGGCCAACTTCATAGGGCTGCTTCCGATGGAGAATACCTTTTCGTTTAAAAGAATTAAAACGTTAAAAATCGATAATAACCATCCTTTAGAAGCAAATCTCCTCCAGAGAACAGCGCATTTCAAAGAAGTAATGTTACACATAATAGAAGAGAATCGATATCTCGGGATTCGAGCCATGAAAAAAATCTCATTTTCGTTATTTAATGCAGTATTCGAACGTTTGGAACGTATGTCTATTGAGGCTTTACAAGGAGAATTTTTCACCTAGTCAAAATATCGATAATTTCATCTACACCAAATAGAAAAAGACATAAAAATCAACTAGAATACTTTCAATAAACCTTTTATGGTAAACCTTCATTGTTACGGTACGGTACTCGAAAATATATCCATTAGATCGAATGAAATCCACTAATAAAACGGAACGGTAGTTGAATTTGGAAAACCACAATATCTTTGGCATTTGACTCTAATTAAAATAAAGAAACGACTATCACGATATTCTGCAAATTAGAATTAATGAACACGAATAAGCGTCGAATCAACTATTTCAGCATTAAAATGAATCAGAGTAAACATATAATCTATAGAAGAAGCCTTAACTAAGTGGAATTCCATCACTGGGAAAATAAAATTCACTAGTAAATTCAGGAGTAAATTCCTGTGGAATTTTGCGTAGTGAATTTTATTTTCCCAGAATCAGAGTAAATTGGTGCAAAAAAAGTTAACAAGTTATTTTATAATTATCACTAGAAAATTTCTCAAATTCAAACGGACGTCAAACTATGAATTCCTCTTCTAAGTCAAAAAATCATTCGTCACTTAAAACTAAATAAAATCTTATACAATAAAGGAAAGCGATTCAGTACGATATAGAAATCACAACTATCCGATTCAAACGTATTTGCCATTGTCTTGCCAAAACGATTACAAACTAATGGTAATATATGATATTTTAGATTCAAATTTCATGGAAAATGCCCGCAAATCTTCACTTTTCAAGTTAATAAACTCATCGTTTCCAAAAATTAATAATGGGCAAAGACCTACATAACTGTTTGGATTGTACGACAATTAGCTCGCAGAATAGAAGAACTATTTTATCGACTATTCAGGATCACTGAAAGATAGTTTTATAAACAGTTCTTCCATGATATTTTTAAAATTAAAAGTAAAAGGTAAGATATGTCCTCTATTTATATATCAATACCGTCATGCCCCTTCGATCCTGTTATGCTTCCCTTCCACTAATTCCTTTTTCAGAAGTTTAAAACTCCTGACTTCTGTAATAAAACGTTTTGCTAAAAACGTTTTCAATCCATGCAGTGGAGGAATTGTTATCAGCTTTGTGATGAAACCCAATTAACTTGATGTGATTGCATTGATAACATGATATAAAATTAAGAGTGATTGGATCAATCAATTTTAATTTTATATCATGTTTGAGAATTCCGAAGGCAATGTTTTAAAAGCAAGATTCTGACTGCGAAAAATGCTACAATGGAAAAACTATTTTTTCCAGAGAAATATTATCTACTATGAAACACATAAATTTAAGCATTGGCGATCTAAACTAATCCAGACTCTGAGATAATCCAAGAATAACAGTAAGAAGTTCGATTGAAAAACGATTCTGACAATCAGCCGATTTACAATAATTTATTTAAAAAGTTGCTGATAAAAAATGATTATTCTTCTTAGTACAGTGAGCAAACCATTAAGGACGGGATTATTGATATAAGCTGGAATGTAAATTTTAATATTTCTAAGCCTGAAAAGCAGTCCTTCGATCAATAAAAGTTACCTTATATTTTCAGCTCTTGACCATATAGGTACTACCTACGCTGTATTTATACCGCTGAACCATACCGCTGCTTTCAACTAATTACTGCAGCATTAGTAGGGAAACGAAACGCATAATTGTGTATCCGTAAAACATTTAACATTGTGCCTCAAAAATTCAAATCCTACTGCAGTGAAAGTAAAATATTGTTGACAGGAATTATTTAAATTTCCTCGTGTAATGGATGAAAAGATATATGAATTTAAATTAATTGTATTCATTTTACCAACATGTAATTACTTATTTTATTATAACGGCTTATTGTGGAAAAGAGTTCCCTAAAAAGAACGTTTACTAGATCTTTTTCACGTGGAGCTGCTTAGGTTTAGTAATTACCACGGAGTGAAACCCAAGTCTGCGTCGCAGTTTGCTGCGTATTAGCTTTGAAAAACAAGTACAGATGATGATATAGTGACCAGAAATAATTTTCTATTGAAATATTTTACCTCATGTACTTTGAAATGAAATGATATCGTAAATTACTACGACTAAGAGGAGACTGAAAATGTTTTATCGTACATTAAAAATACTATCAACGAACCATTAGCTAGTTGTGCGTTACCAAAATTAAATATGCGGTTCAAAAGACGGTGAAAGACATTCCTGCCAAAGAAAATTTATTCCTGAATACCATTAACAGAAATAGAAACTTTTTACAACGAGTCGCGACGACAATGTAATTATCATCCAGCCGAGGAAAAAGTCGCCAAAAACGTCTTCATATCTCTGCGTTAGTATGTCTGATAAAGGCAACTCTGCTGACATATCTGATTTCCTCTTTTCGACCTTTTCATTGCTGGAAATTCCAAGAAGCGAACAGCCACCTTAGTAATCTAAGTGTAATTTGGTTGAGAGCAACGATTATTTCGGAGTGCCTCGCAGTTTTCAGACAAATACAAATTGCACTCATGAAACTCAACTTTACACCCAATGAACATCACCTTATCGCACATATTAATTATGTTCATTGAAATGATAATTTGTCCAAGTAAAGATAAATAAGTTATATGAACTCGTGTAAAATAAGATAACTGTTTTTGAAATTCTTGGTGAAAGGAAGATCATCTGTTTTTTTAATAGTTTGCCAAGGTAATGAGAAAAATATTCAAGATTATATTAATTATTAGCAATAAAATCGCTCATCCTAATTTAAAGTGACGTATGATCACGTGCATAATACAAATAATCATACATCAGCGTTAATTTTCTTATCCGGTATGAGATTTATTTCAAGAAGACACTAACATACTACTCTCGTTACTTATAGAAATTGGCGTAATAGATATAAGCATGCACGTTGAAGGAGGGCACTTACAGTACCGTCAGTATTTCAATCACCCTAAATAAAAAGTCAGTCATAATAACAACATTACTATTTATTCATAGCTTCTAAAAATCAAGAGGCAATGAACAATATTTTACATTCAATTATTGTCACGATCCTGATTTATATAATAGGATCTAAATAAACTATTAACAATTTACACACTCATTTTTAAATTAGTCGGCATCATTAGACAGTTCTTTTGCAAAGCTCTCTTGCAATTACAACGTGGAATTTTGAAAAGAGATGATCACATTCTACTTTGCAACAAAACACAACAATCACAATACTCACAGCGCTTATCATTAGCGCTCATAAAATTCATATTGAGGTTTTTATATACATGGCATTATTGTACCATCTAGCACAGATCAATTTTCCTTTAACTTGGACAGACAAAAAGATGATAAATAATACCTCATGTACAGCTACGAATTTCCCGCGGCAACCTCGGATTGGAAGCTGGTAAATGCATTTGAGAGGCGCCCACAATAATCGGTAGCTTTATTTTCAAAAGGTTTTCTTCTATCCTTCCACTTCACATACAAATAACTATGAACAAGTGCTAGAATACTGGAGAATTCATAGAGTGGCTACCGATTTCAGTCTATCTGAATGAGGTTTTGAAGATGAATTCAATACACATTTGTGGCGAAACTTAGCGCGTAAATGAAACATGGCACTCCAGCTACTTGCAAAGTAGTCTTTCGTCTCGTGGAACTTAACGTTCTTTGACGAAGTATTCTACGGGAATCGAAGTGGTCACCTGGAAGGCACAGCGCTGCTCCAGCTCAGCCTCGCCCCCTCACCCCTGCCTTGCATCGTAGGCTGGAATTCGGGGGCCGTCGACGGTCAGACCGACCTCAGCGTGGGACTGAACCTGAATACGGGTGCTGCTGCTGGAGAAGCGGCCAACAGCGACAGATGGGGAGGCGGAGGCGGCTGCCGGTGGAGGTCGGCGAACGACGCCGCAGCGGCCGCCAGCATGTAGTCTTGCGGCGTGGCCTCCGGCGAGTGCCTTTGAAGTGTCGACCGGTGATGCAGGAACGTTGGCATTCCGGGAATCGGCGCCGCAGCCGTCTCCAGCAACCCATGGTGGTGGTGATGAGGGTGCGGTAGTAGGAACGCTGGCGGAGGGTGAGCGTAGAGAGGAGGAGGGATGCGGGAGGTGAGCGCTGGGGAATGCATTGGGGCGAATGCTGGTGCTGAGGGGGGAAAACAGGACGAGGGGACATACGGATTCTGAGGAACATGCGGTATCGTCGATGCGGACGTCACCTTCGCCATACAGTCTTTCTCCGATGAGGGCGGGTTGTCCTCCGGAGAGATGAGGCTCTCGATGGTGAAGGACCTCTTTGGTCTCGGCGCGGTGGCCTCTGGAACAGTCGAACGGGATCCCGGCAGGGTAGTGGTGGCTGTGGTGGTTGGAGACGGCGGCGAAGGAGGAATTCCGCACCCATGGGTCGGTGGCTGAGGAGGTGCGGGAGGAGACGTGGGCGTGAAGAGGAATCTGTTCATGCTAGCCAACGCGGCCAGCTCGTTCTCTAGCCTGTCTTTATCGGACTTTAACAACTTGAACCGTTTCCTCCTCCTTAACAATGACCCATTCTCGAACATGTCGATGGCCGCGGGATGGAGGGCCCAATACGCTCCCTTTCCAGGTCTGTCGGGCCTCCTTGGTATCTTGATGAAGCAGTCGTTAAAGGAGAGGTTGTGCCTGAGGGAGTTCTGCCACCTCTGAGTGTTCTTGCGATAATACGGAAACCTGTCGGTGATGAACTTGTAAATGTCGGACAGGGGAAGCATCTTCTCCGGGCTGCTCCAGATGGCCATCGCCGTGAGGGAGATGTAAGAATAAGGTGGCTTTTGGTCGCCATAAGACTCACGGCTCGGTCGCGGCATTGTTCCCCGGCTGATGGGACGTCCGCTGACCGATGCCGGACTAGCGGCGACTGCCGACGAAACTCAGTTGATGATACGCCCTTCCAACGTGTATCCCGATAGGATTTTGGGGAAATTATCTCCCGGTGATTCTTGGGAGAAGATTCCCTTCTCAAAACAAGTACAATTTGTGAAGAATAAAGATTTTCCAATAAACTCGTCTTCAGTCTCCACGGTCTTCCGCTAGAGGATTGATTGAAGTCAGCACTCACCGATGCACGTACGCAGTCTATCCTCAAAAATGTCCATATTGGCACATTCGCACTTATCACCGACAAATGGTCACAGTCCTCGCACTTTATCCTCCGCAAATACTCGGGAAGTAGTCCTTCCAACTAAACAGACAGGCAAACGAGCGCATGCACTGATGCAGGCACCCAACACGCCGAAATCACGACTGCTGTGGTTATCTTTTTGGGAGAAAAAGAGGAAAAGCGACTTCACGACCTTCCGTGCTCTCTAGACGCCAGCTTGGCCTCGACTGAAGCACGGAACGAGCCACGTCTGGGAAGCAGAGTGGCCCTGATCGGGAACAACGGGGCAATGGAGGCCCCGCCCACATACCTGCTTCCGACCGCATCAGTTTCCGCCCCTTTTCGAACCTCCCCCTCTAGCGGCGGATCCCAGAAACTGCGCTGAGCCCACCCACTCGTGCCCATTGTCTGCGGGGAATGGACCAATAGGGGAGTTCCGGCGCTCCCCCACCAGAACTCCCTCAAGTAGGCGATGAGTGAGAGAGGAGATGTGTTTTCCTCCGCTTACCCATCCTCCGCCGAAAGGAGGCGCTTCATTGGCTGGGAATCTCCTCTTTTTATTCCGAGCGCGCCGAATTCACCACGCACACGCGGGGAAAGGGGCTAGAATTATCGTCCTTTCGTAATCGGGCAGTAACTCGTTCCAAAAATTGATTCCGTCCGGAGCTCAACAAAGGCGTTCATCACCATGGGGAAGGCGGGGTGACGTCCGATAAATCCGAGCTGGGAATTAATTTTCGAGCCGGTTTGAGACCGCTCCGTGCCTCCGCTTTTGAGAGCAACGAGGGCATTTTCGTCTCTCGCGAGCGCGGAGGCGACGTAATTCACTCCGCGCTTTAGGAGGACGTGCGCTCGTAAAGAAGGCGCTCGTTAAAAGGCGCGGGATCTGATGGTGGGTTTGAGTAGGAGGAATAGTCGAGTTAGCCATTCGTATTTTACGCAGTCTTTAATCTTGGGGACAGTTGACGTTTTCCTCGGAGGGGATGAAAAATTGGTTCGGACAGCGAATCGAATTAATTAATAACGACAGACTTCATTCTGCTTGAAATGAGAAGAATGGCCTCCTGCTAACCTGATCTAAGATTGCCTTGCCAGTAGTGTCGGTTTTTAAGGAAAATTTACGCATCAGTTTGCTAAGTTTCGTTGGCAGTAACTTTTTCTTAAGTTACGACTATGGCGATCCTGCAATTAGTATGTTGAAACACGGTAGTAGTAGTATTGTTAAAAGTGCTTCGACTGCTTTGGTCATTTCGCACGTAGGCCCCCTCCGGGAATCGAACCCGGGACCGCTTTCACCGATGGCGAATGCGTTGCCCACTTGCCTATCGGGAGCCTGTAAGGGATGAAAATCCGGTGACTGAAAATGTGATTAACAATTTGTATGCTAATAAGAGAATTAAATAACAAATATTGATTAGCGTAAACTTTCTAAAAAGATGTCATGAAGTTAAGTAGAATTTAGCTAGGAGACAACCGTACTGTGATATTGAATCGTTATAGCTAGTGCATACTTGCATTGTAATAGGAACTAGGAAATTAATGCGTTATAGTAGTATACTGTGAAGCTATATTATAGATTTTCTGTAATAGTCAATAACGTTGCATTGTTGTCATTAGCATAGAATATATTACTGTATAATGGTATAGTTTAGTAACAGAATAATTGTAAAATAATATTATTATCAGTAACCTTACCGTCAGACTAATATTCCTTCTGTAACGCATCCTATATTCCTATATCTCTTGGTTAGCACAATTTCCCTTTTTCGGTTGCCAATATATTCTGATTTTCATTACTGTTTGTTTTGAAATTATTTTTGCTACCCATCGAATCTCGAGCCATCATCACCCAGAAGCAGAGCAAATATTGATAAGATAATCTTGATAAATCAATGATTTCGTTCATACTTTTATTTCCGTACTAATTTTCTTAATTATAAGAATTATAAAATAATCTCGTTAACAATAATGGGTGAACTTCTAAGAACTCGATGATTCCTGATGGTTGATTTTGCGGCATCTCAGAGATTTCCTAACATTTCCCGAAGTTGCTCGGTTTATGAATCCTTATTTTGTTTGTAGAAAGGCATCATACTTCATCAAACCTGCTGGGAAATGTGATATTACTTGAACATAAAAAGGAAGTTAGTGAAGAACATATTAGGCGATTTCATGCATTTGATGTATTTGCAACATTTATATTAAAACTAATAACAACAACTTCTTCAATGGAAAAGGGAAGGCCTCAATTACATCCAGATTATTATCATAATTTATGAGCACAAGCAACCATTCTCTAAATAGAGATTAAATACGATTAGTCGGGACTCGAAACCGGGACCTTAGCGCCAGTACGCTTATCACTCCGCCACCGCGGGCTGCAGATGCGTATTTCCGTCAAATTCCGTAGGAACTATAATCCCTTGGCTTCAATTAAAGATGCTTATATAAAAAAATAAAATAGTTTAAACGATATAATAGCTGAATCAGTAAATCTGCGGCAAAGTATCGAGCTGCTTGTTTTTTGCTACCACCCGAAAATTGGAAAGTTTCAGTTATGTTGCTTCTCAGGACGTTTCATATTAGAAAGAATTTTCACCGGAAAGCAAGGATGTTGACGATTCAATCCGTTTCAACATTAATTTTAAGGATTCATTTTGATAATTTACCCCCATTAAAGGGAGAAATACGCATCTGGCGTTGAAAAGAATGCGTGTTTTCAAGAACTTACCTTCGGTGTCTCGAATAGCAGACCCCGATTTTCGTTTTATCAAACCTTTCGAAGTCGATCTGTTTCAAAATGAGCCTTTTTCAGAGCAATTACAAGGCCCTTGGAATTGATAAATGAATGTAGAAGTTATTAAAGTAAAACTTAACTTTAAAAGGACGAGAAAAATTAGCAGCAGCTTAAAATCGTGATAATTTTCACTTCCTCGTAATATTAAAACACATTACAGCTTATTGTGAGATCTATGAGATAGGTGCTCGATCCTCCCAGACAGCCCTTGTACCCATTACAATAATACCGTCATTATGCTTATAATTATCATAGAAACCTAGACATTTAATGAGTCGAAGTCACCTCTTCAACACAAAATTAATAGCGGAATTTGAAAATGAGTTCCTTTGATATTAGAGTTCTTGGATAGATTCCTAAATAGGAACTCAGGTGAAAAAAATCTAATTCATTCTATTGCGTGATTAAGCATCGAATGGAAGAATTACACTGTCAAACTAGTGTAGCACATGGTGATCTATAATAAAGAAACGGTCTTCCTAGTAATGAATAGCGAAGATCTGATCAGAGGTTGAAAATGAAATGGTCCCAGCATATTCAAATTGGTATTCATCGGCATCTGAACCGTATTATTATTCTAATCGATAAAGAAAATGTGGTGCACTGGAGGCCAAATTTTTTCTGACATGTTTCTGTGGCAACCAAATTCTTGCCAAACATTTCAATCGATTGGTATACTCTTAAAGGTAATATGCGAGGATTTGCACGCAGTCATCTCGGGTTACTAGGGTAGTGAAGCTGATTTGGTGAGCATATTGCTTTGAATTCAATCACACTTGTGATGATTAAATATTAACTAGACTAAGTTTTAAATATATTATAAAATATTATATATAATATTGTGCACTTAGTCTAGTTTTGTTAGATAATCTTTAATAAATTATAGAGATTTTCCACCAAATATCACTTGATATAATTCGATACACACTTCTGACAATCCGAGAAATATTCTTAAATTTCTACAAGGAGAATCTTAAACAAACCTTGTACCGCTATAATTATCGCTAACGCTATCTAGAATACCTGTAGTTACTTCCACGAATGCATAAAGTAAATAAATTTCCTCTCTCCAAATTCAAATGAGCAAGAGAAAGAAGGTTATAAACAGCTACAAGTAGAAGCTACTCGGGATTAATTATCTACATGATCTACTGTCTGCTGATAGCGTGTAACATGGGGTGAAAATTCAACCAACATATGAAACCGTTAGTCCTGTCCGTCTTTCTAGTATTTTGAAGGAAAAACAGTCAAAAGAAATAATTTTTTCTAATATTGAAATATATTATTTCCTTGCAGCTTAAAAGTACTACACAAACCAACAACGTTGAGATCCTGTCCAATATTCATTTCACTATCCACAATAGCTTCTTCAGGTACCAGGGCAGAATGCTGAAGATAACGTAAAGAAGCTGTCGTGGATGGTAAAATGCGCATTGGACAGGGTCTAAACGTTGATGGTTTTTGGAGTACTTTTAAACTGCAGCTAACTCAACCATCAGAGGCAACTTGTTTTCTATATTATTTCCTTGATTGTAAATGGATTGGAAATTATGATAAAAGGTCTTTCATATCCACCATAAGTAAAATAGACAACTGTAATGGATTTTCTATGTTTATACACCCTCTGTCATACGCCACATGTTTGGGTGAGTAAATGTAAAGTAAATTCTGGAAGGATAAAGATTGGCACACAATTATGCATAGGCAATGTTTTCGCGAATTAGATATGCATAGAATTGCGTTTAATTCTAAATATTTTTTTTTCTTTTACAAACTTTTCAACCCCTTAATGAAGTTATGAATTCAAGTTTTTCACGCTCGCTACTTTTGAAACGAATAACGATTTCTTTACTTGCCTTTTCAACCGTATTTCGCTGACCTTTCAAACATTTCTTTATTTCTTTTAATGGATGAATTCCTTGATAGACAACCGTCAGAATATCGCACAGAAGGGAAAATGGGAAAAACAGGTCGTCATATTATTCCTGTCTCCTTGCTAAACGAATCACACATCTCTTTACGCTATTGCTCCTGAAGATAGATAAATATCTATACGACGCAAAAGACATTACAAACATGTAAGTGGCATTTCCACATTCTTCTAAGGTAATATGTAATTTGATTATTTATCAAAAATCGTAATTTCTATTTTCCTTTCTTTTAGTCCGATATATTGAAAAATGCAGGTGTTGTAGAGGAAGCAACGTAAAGAGTGTTCTTCCAAATGAGTTGTATCAAAAAGTGTAACTCGTGATCGCTTGCCAGTAAAACAGCCTTAAAAACGAAGGCGAGGAAAAATTTACTATCTGAATTTATTTCCTTTATACAGGCGAAGAAAATAAATTGAAACAAAACGCTAGGACATGTTGGTCATATTATTTAGAACACATTCCACCAAGCTATCTTGCCCATCTAAAGACGTTATTTACTTAAGACGTGATCTCGCTAGACGATAGAGCAAATGTGTGCATACCTTCATTCAGCAGAGTATTGTTTTTCATTAAAAATGTTATCAGCAGAGCAAATATAATTTCGCTGGTTAAACTATAATTTAAAGAAGAACAAGCTGAATTGTTAATAATAGCATTTCTTCCCACGTTAACGCATAAATAGTACCGAGAAAACCACTTACCGGATAAAGGCAAGTTATTCCAAGGGTACAAAGACATCCTCATTGCGGAGTCGAGCTACCTGAGCACTTCCCTATGCGCCTTTAGGTTGCATTACATTTTACAAAGACAATATTATTTTACTTAATCATTATGGCTAATCTCACATTCTTATACGACGATGTCCATATCAATACCATATTTCAAATGGTTTCTAGATAATAATTCAATTTATTGGATATCCATGAGAATGTATCTGGGTGCATTGGTCAAACGAAATGCATGACAAAAATATGTAATGTTAAGCATAATCTACCCAATAGAAGTAAATGTGAAGCATCATAGAAACGACAATCCAAAAATGTATATCGTGCTTAAGGAATCTTTTAGAAGAAATATTTATATACTTATAAATATATAAATATTCAAAGATCCGCTCATGCCAGTTTCAGTAAAACGGTAAGTTTTAGTAGAATGAAAACGCATGAGAAGGAAATGTGTCTTCTAATAATTGATATTTAAGGATGCACAAAGAAAATGGGCGAAGAATTTGGTTATGGATTTTGGTGTACTACAGAAGCCCCGCTATATATTTACGATTTGATAGTGCAACGGAAAAGTTTCGACGGAATACGTTTCAATTCATGTATGACATCGTTAATGTCTATGATATTTCCCGATTTTCAAATATAATTCCAATGTAATGTTTTGATAAAAAAACTCAAATCTTAGGTAACATGATACCATTGACGTGATATCCGAGATTTCAGCCTTTCAGCATTAGCGAGACTTTTCCGTTTAGGTCAATCAGATTTCAGAAAGCTAAATTTCTTAGGACGTCAAAAATGAAACTCATATAATATAAATAGGTATATCAGGTGACGAATTCTTACGAATGACGGAGAGTGATCACTCACTCATTCATAACAAAAAACCCATATTAAATATTGCAAGCGAAACTCATCCCGAAAGTACAGGAGGATATATTTAATGACCATCTAAAACAATTTATAAGAACAAACTGAATAGCGTAGCTTACCAGTAAACAGTCACAATATCATAGAGAAATCCCTTTGGAATCAACAAGCGGTTACTTCTGATAACCTTTCCCTCGGGGTATTAGAAGTTTTGTATGTTGCCCAGTTTGTAAGTAAACCCGGAGGGATACTTCGGTGACTGTTATGAAGGAAATACCATGTCAGTTATCCTGGGACTTAGGATGAATACACCTAAAGAAAAACCAACGAAATAGTTCTTTTAATGGACCAGATGAGATGTGAAAACATAACTGAGTGTGGAGTGCGATGTGAAATAGATCTAATAATTGTCCGATTCGGAGTTTTCATTTATTTAGCATACTGCAACTAGTCGGATGCTTATAAAAGTGAGCATGAAAAATTAATCCACAAAAATAATATTCGTGTATTAAATTACATGAATTACACATTGTAAATGAAAGAGAGTGATAAAAGTTATATACGTGAATTATTTAGAGTTTTATTTTTTGAACTGATCTCAATAAATAAAAAAAGCCATAGGAAATAGAAAGAATTATCAAACCTTATTAAATTTAGAAATGCTTCGAACTAACTGCGCAATGAATATTTTAGCAGTCCTAAAAATTGAGAAAAGGGAAAAGATAACCATCGATAACAATCATTGATTCGATGGGAATTTCTTAGAATTCCTATTTGAAACGGATAACATACGCATGAAATTAAACTTTCAAATTCGAAATATTTCAAAGTCTCCTCCGAATGTAGAATAGGTAATCAAGAAACGATTTATTTCTCTCCAAAGATAACATTTACATTCAACATCCTCCACACTAAACAGAGCCGCAGACGAGCTCCCTTTATTTTTTCCTAGAGATAAATTTTCCAGGAGACAAACGGTTAATGGATGCAATAATAATCTTTCCTCATCTCTTGGACGTAAATTGGGAGCGCGTTCGTCGCTGAGGCGGCTTGATAAAAACGACTCTCCCAAAGTGGACACGAACACAGGGGAAAAAATAATCCCAATCAACCGCTCAAGACGCTCTCCTCACCCCATCATTCCATTTTCACTCTTTTCTCGGGCCATCGGAACGAATAAAGCAGCCCTTTAATTCATCACGGCGTTAGATACACTTCGTACTAGATGATAGGTTTGACAAAAGCGAACGTTAATCTACAATCAAATTAATTTCATTTTCTCTTTTTCGTCGTATCACCGAGATGAGGAGGCTCTCTCGGAGGGATATCTGTGGAGAGTGGGAGGGAAGAGGAGGGATTGGGAAAAAAGGTTCTGTTGATGGGAGTCAGTCGGCGAAAAATGGTTTTCAGAGGGAACTACCACACCTCTTTTCCCCATTCCACTTCTCCCTCTCCGTCGTTGTCTTTGGATGAAATTCCCACCTCTACGAGCCATGCGCGTTCTTCGTTATTATTGGGCTTGGACGTGAATCTTTGCATTCTTAGATATGAAGAGCGTCATACTTTGGAAAAGTAACGGTTAAAATGGTATCGGCAGAATCATAAATGTATTTTTATGAGTTACGACAATGAATATAGTTATTCTCATAGAGTTTATATCGGAATTGGCACCAAACGTATTCAATTAGTTGGGTGAGAGATAGATAACCACCGGAATAGTAAAGTAGTTTAATACATAACTATGCACATTCAATAACGATGTATTTGATAATTACTATAGTTTAACTTATTCTTTTACTTAATATGTTATTTTCTTGTTGATTTTCACATATGGAAAACATTCGTTTCTGAAATTTCTTTCCTCTTCTTAATACCGTCATTATTTTAGCAATAGCACAATTCTAAGATTATTGTTTTATGTTTCTGAAGATATGACGTTATACCTATTTTATATGCATTCACTACGTTCAGTTGGTCAACCCGTAGAAGTTATTACGTTAAACTGTTATTCAACTTATTAATTCCGTGATGGATTGATAATGGTCATGTGATCGACCCATCATTCCCAAATATGGAATGAAATATGAAACTGCGGCATTCAAAAGATCTGTAACTAGTGTATTTTAGAATACTCTTCTTCCTCATTGATTCGTTAACATGCAACTGTTTCTTTCGATACTACATGGAATTTTAGAATACTTCAGTAATATATGTAATGGTATTTAGATTTATACGTATATTTCGTAAATTGAAAACTAATTTAAATTATACCGTCAATATTTCCATGCAATTCATTTAATTAAGAGAACTCCGTCAAATATTTTTTTCTGTGTATAGATTTCTGAAAGTTAATTTTGGATGAAAACATCCTTACCTCTCCAAAATTAACCAAGTGTTCTGTTTTGTGCTCAGAATTCATTATCAGAAAATAACTGCGAGGGNCACTGTTGTCAGAGTGCACTGTGAAGTCCTCAGCACAGTTAGTTCCTAAATCTCCCGCTCCGGTACGTCGTGAGGTGTTGCGTTAATTTTGGCCAGCACTGTACGTAAACAATTAACAGAAATTTTCTCTGCTATTTTATTATTTAGTTTTACTAACTAGTATCCCGGACGATATTTTCCGCTTGAATCTCAACAAATCTCGCCATTGTGGTTTTCCATCGCATAAATTCATAGGGAAACAAAAACACCATCTCTAGTATTTTTTCGAGCCACACTCCGCCCATTTTACGATTGCCTAAACGAATAAATTGATTATTCTTCCCATATATTTCTTCGATAAAAAGAAAGAAAAATAAGCTGATCTCTGCCCCCGCACCAATTAACCCGCCTTTGGGAAAAAGCTCGCTCCGCCCAACGGTTTTTCTTTGGCGGGATTCTCTCCAATTTCTTCCCTTAAATGGATGCATTCCTTCCCAAAGGAGAGGTATGGGCAGTGGAAAAGTAGATGAAGGGTCCTCTAATTCGAACTGTGTCCAAGCGTCGGCTTCCTTTGAAAGATTGAGTCAGCCATCACTTATAACAGAATGCCCTCCCGCTGGAGTAGTTTTTAGCCGCTTCATTCCGGCTTACCTGAGGCGTTGAAGAGGGTGGGGACGGTGGTGGGAGGGCTCTAGAAACACACAAACACTCACACTTTATTGTATGAAACGAATTAAGTCGAAACTTTGATATTGGATAAATCAAAGGAGACGTGTCGTCTATCTTCCATCGATCTATTGAGCGTAATTTCAGGGTTAATGGCGAAAAGGCAAATACTGCTTACCTGAACGCTAATGAGAAAGCGCATCGACCGGCATACACTCGTCTCGTATCTAAGTCGAAATGATCAGCAAGGGAAATATCGAAATGGAATCGATGCAGTGGGACGAAAAGCACCGCCTCAGTTATTTTGGTACACTTCGAAACAGTCTCAGATATAAAACTTATGCTTCACTCCGCAGTTTTATTGAAATAGATTTCTTTTGTAGTGGACAATAATACTCATAAGTGGTTGTTACGGAATTTGACCACGTCGGGAAGTTTATTTCGGAGTATTGTAATGCTTCGATAAAATAAATCCGATAATGATGCATATTGAATGATTTTCTTATACCTACCTGAAGGTTTCATATATAATTTGGTTTATGAACCTTTGTTTCATTGTGAAAAATATTAACTTGTGTAATATGAAAGTCTCACCGCATGGGCAAAATTAGGACTTTGAGACCATGTTTGGGCCCCAAATTTAATGTGGAGATTGTTTACGCACAGTGATAATTTAAGAATGAAGAATCCGATATACGAGTTACTGGTTTACCTTGTTTAGGTTTGCGATCATAATGAAAGTAATGATTTTTTATCATATAATTGGTTGATGAAATGGCTTCAAAATGTACTTTGATGAAAATTTTCATCAATTAAAGTACATTTTGATGCTACGAATAAGCATAATGGCGCTCTCTTGGCCTCTGAACAACATTTCCATTATTTATATTAAATAACACTTTTACGAATAGGGAAAACAAAGAAATCGAAGTGGTAAGTGATGTTTTTTGTAGGTACTGCATTCATTTTGGCTGATATTTCCAATGATATGTTCTAAAAGAGAAAAATATTAGAACATTTTCAAGATAATTAATTAGTAACAAAGCACTCTTAATTTTCCTCCTCAATTACTTACGCTTATTGGAATGAAAAGATTAAATTTCTAAATACACATAAAATGCGAGAGCAATGTAACTAACATCTTAGAACATGTTAAACTTCATTTCTTAGTATCTTAAGAATTCCTACCTTTTACCAAAAAAATACGTTATTTTCCGAGAATGTAAGCCTTCTAATGAATTATTGAGCCAAAGAAACAGAGGAAATGAAAAATTCCGATGCGATCGGAAGCCGTTACCTTATTTGGTCGGCCGCAATGCGTTCGCTTCGGGTTCAAATATTTTTTCTTTCAAGTGTCTTTTAGGCTACCATTTATCCTTTGAGTTTTCTTCGTGTGTGCCATATCGTACGAAGTCTTCTAGGTCCCTTTTATCGAATTAAATTAACCATTTACCTCACGTACGAATGACATACTAACTGTAGAGAAATATAACACATTGAGATCTGCTTAAAAAATGTGATTTCGAATTTATAGATCGAGTATACAGGATACATCGATATCATCAAGTCTCATGACCAGCAGTATAATTCGCCAATACTGTAAAAAATTAATGAAACATCATTGAATACATCAGTCTATCCCGAGTGACTTTTAACTCAAAATAGAGGAATTCTTTCCATACCATAGCGTAATCAGTGTTTCCGTTTTATCGCATAGCGATACAACACGACGACATTCTCGACTGCCTTTAATTTTCGCCGGCTCAACTCTTCCCTGAATTTCCTACATATCGGCTCTTTAGGCCTATCTAATCTTCCCAAAACGCGTGACCTTATCATTACCCCTAATTCCTTTTCGTGCCCTTCCTCACTCACACATAAACACTTTTCCCGAAATAACAGGTGTCTTTCGGAATGTTAACCCGGGTTCGACCAGAGAAAGGAATCGTTCCTGAGAAGAATGGAGCTGGATACAGTGAGGCGTGCGGAATCTTCGACCTGTGATGGGCAGATGTGTCGCCCGGTCAATCCCCAATACACTCGCCTCAACTCTTTTTCTCCTCTCTCTAGAACCAATCTCAAATTCCGTGGGCAGAAAACCCTATCGCCCCTAGTTTCACGCCTAAAAATGCGACTCCCTTCCTCTTCGAAACTAACGCACAAGGTCTCCGGGAAGATTTACCAATTTGTGAGTTCCGGATACTCCCCATTCAAAGCAAAACTATCTCCGAAAGGTTCTATATGGCTGCCTCCTTCACAGCTCAATACGTCGCAGGTATTTGGTTTGGAAAGTTGAACTATGATGTGATTAGCTAATTCTTTTTTCACGGATGAGCTGATTTTGAGACGGACTTCGATTATTTTCATCTGCTACTTATCTCTGCTGTCTTCGGTTGATTGGCAAGTATAAGAAAGCAACAAGAATTTGCGAGCATTGAATTATTGCAGGGGTCTTTCCTGCTCCGGTAGGCTTTCGATGAAACTGTTTTTGTGATACAAATAAAGATGAAACTGTTTTTTGTGTATATACAGGAATTGAATTTTAATCGAATTAATCTTAGATTCTTCTCTTATATCAGTCCACCCTTCTTTATCAAAATTAAGGCCCTGTGTATGTATACTTGAAATGGACTTTAGCTAATGTTAAATTTAGGGGATGGCATTTTGACAATTTCGCTAAAGATTTCACTATTTTCGTTATTTTTCACTAAAGTCTAAGTGACGGTTATAGTTAAACACAAATAGATACGATGGACTAGCATGAAATTAACTATAATCTTCACTTTAACTTTAAAATACCATGCCCTGAAGATAACATCCGTTAGTCCATTTTAAGTACCTATACAATATAATACTGTGCCTTAGACGTCAAAAATGTGACTTATAGAAATAATACAATTTTAATAATTGTTAGCATTTTAAAATGAGAATGGGTATGGGGAAAACTAATACGCGAGGAAATAAAAATAAAACATTTATCAAAGGTTACCTTTATCATAGTTATACGGCTATTTTTAGTCGGATCTCCTAGTCACATTGTGTATTCTAATTAGACCTGCACGGAAGAAGAATTTAGATTAGTAATATACAGAAGATGGTGACGTTGACTGGAAGACGTAACTACGTAGCTACCGACCCTAATGCAAAATTTATAATAAGAGAGCAATATCATCCAAATACTTTCTGATAAAAGAATGTTGAAAATGGAGGAAGGAGACAATTTCATATTTAAATTGTTGAAAAAACTACTTTTTTATAATGAGCCCTTGATGCCTATATTGGACGTAATGCTTCAAAGGAACTAAACCATTTTGCGTTCTTAACCTTAAAACGTTTTCTTTACACTGCCGTATGATGATATTTGTGGCAACTCTTACGTTGACCTCCACAGATGCACAACAAAGAGTTTCCCTATTGATTGATTTCATTGGAATAACCGGTATCTACCTTATGCAGTAGGCATCAGAAAATGATAGTCTCGATCCTCGTGGTAATCTACACGAACATAGAATATATTCCTTCTTTACTCGACTCATTGTACCAAGGTACGCATTCTTTCAGTTGATGCGAACACAGAATAATTACATAAAAACTGAGTGTCAAGAGATTTGAATACATGGAATTATTCTTTTGACAGCAGGTGTCGTGTTGAAGAAACGAAATAAAGCGTACTCCCAAAAGCCTTTCATCCCCAAAACTTAATTTGTCTCTTTCTAAAAGACCAATAAGGGAGGAGAAAACTTCATTGCTCGCCTTTGTGCTCCCTCTCGTTAACAATACACAACATCATCTTCGTCATCGTCAGGGCCATAAAGCTAACACGTCACCCGACGAATCATAGCAGGACACCTTCCCAGGTGCTTCTTTTGACCCCAAATGCGAGACTAACGCCCCGCGAGAGCAAAAAAGAGCCGTCTTTTTCTTCACGGTCCCGCCCCGATTCTTCCCCTTCAAACTCAGCCGTATCCCCACCCATTCAAAAAGAATTTTCCATCCTGACAATAGTTCCTTCTTCTCCATCTGCGCAGTGCTTGTCCTATTTTCATGATTTCACGATCGAAGGCGTTGAATAAGTTTTCCTTTTATCAATAGACGATAACATAATTAAATCTTCATTAATTAACATAATGGAATTCTCCTTAGTTAGAAGCGAAGTCTATGCTTATATCTACCACAGACAACTTAAGACGGCATGCTAAACCTCCGATAATTTTTTTTTAAGTTATGCTCAAATATTAAGAGCATCGATGACATCTCATACTCATTCGGTGGAAGTGTCTTTACAAAAATATTTACGTCCCAATCTTCAGATTACATTTGGACTATTTTCGTCAGATCTCTCGCAATTATTAACTTAGGTATCACGCTTACAAATTTTCACGATAAAAATACAACAACGTCAACTTTTCTTGGAATAAAAAATTTATATCAATTGTGACGCATTTGGAACTGCTCAATTTCTTAAAAATACACTTTTGATCTTCTCCTATAGTAAATTGCTACTACAGGTTCCAATATGTTTCTTCTCCAGGTGGCACTATCTTGTAGCTTTCTTATAATTCTCTCTAATATTTTAGTCAACTTTCCATAAGCTTTTTTTCCAACCATATCTCTTACTCCTTTACCTCCTCAAGACTTCACCAACTATTACTTTCTTCATCTCATCTGTCCAAATTTCCCTGTCTTATTGCTCATCACTATCCTCATTTGTCACCCATCCTTATAACTTTGATCCTTTTTATTTCTACTCACTGTAGATCTCCAGGTTGTTTTGAGATTTTCTCTAGATGCCAAGTATTTTGCTATTAGAATCGTATCATGAGAAAATCGAATGCATTCTACCTTCCTTCCAACTATGTTGACTATTTCCTCACTATTCCAGTATTCTGCCGCCATTTCCTCTCGTATGTTATAAAGTGTTAGAGAAATACAACAATGTTGCCTCACACTTTTATGAACCTTAACTATCCAATCATTATTCCTTCAATTTTCCTGTCATATACCGTCCCTTACACTATTCGTCTATAAATTTCCCAACCGATATATACAATTCCCTGGTCTTCCAATACCTTCACCAATTTCACCAATCATTCTCTATGGAGGAATGTTTTTAAGTTAAATAGAAGACGAGACTTTAAAGTCTCAATTTTGTTCAGAATAATGACGTTGATTATTCATACAATTATAAGTGTACGGAATACTTTTCCCTTTCCATAGCACATCTCTCCAATCGTTCTAAGCAATAAATATATGGACCACGCGTAAATAAGTACAAAATCTTCATAAATAACTCACATAAAAAGCGTATTTCTTATTTACAAATCCGTAAGATAATTCGAAAAATAATTATCATACAAAGAATATAAATATAGTTATCCTTTCTCAACGATTATTCACAGCTCCTCCGTGGAACGACTCAGTTGATGATATTGATAGGGTAGCCACCTTCTAAAATTGTCATATTTTCAGCTAGATATTTTCCGAATTGATGATTAAGGTCTGTTATACTGTAATAATTATTCTACAGCATATTTGTGACCTTTAGTGGTTATTTGTTCTGCTCTTGCAATACCTTTACAGCTATTATTGTAAAACATATTGCAAACATTTTATCTCCTAATTTAAAATTTATGATTTACTGTTAAAAATTCAATTCATGATTATGATTCTGATGCTGTTAGAGTAAAATAATTTTCAACGTATGCTCCAAGTCGTTTGGCGTCAAATGATAGTTTCCACGGCTTTCGCACAACAATCGAGAAAAATCCCGAATGGGCGGTTGTGTAACTGGAGGCTATAAACTGTATATGAGATTCGGGATGAGCATTGGAGACCGGAATCTCAATACGAAAACCGGAAACGTTGCGGTCCTTCCGTTCATCCCTCCGCCCACGACTCCCTCCATCCATTTCGGCCGATTATAACCGCTTTCCTCTCAATTTGGACACACTTAAAAGGGCTTCTTGCAACATGTTAACATCTATTCAGATAAATCGGAACACTTGTACGCCGTGAAAAAGAATGTCGTAGGAAGAGGTCGTTCATTCGAGGCGAATGAGGGAGAAGATGAATAGAGCGCGTGGTTGGCTTCGCCTTGGGAGGTCATTCTTCGGAAGCTTCCCAACTTCAAAACAAGGTGGATAAAAACTCTATCCCCCATTTTTTTCGCATTCTGAATTTAATTGCTTCTTACGAAGTCATGCAATGACGTTGCGGGAGTAAGTGGTCCCTTTTGTCAACCGTGAAACATTTATTCCAAGCGATTCCACCCCGACAAAATGTAAGAATCAGAATTCTCTATTATATTGTGATTCAAATGAATGAGAGACTGCATTCACTACCTAAGTCGGAACGTTGCACCAGTGAGTTACCTGAAATTAAATTTTTAAACATGGAAAGATGATCATACGAATAAACGAAGCGAATTTGTATATAATTTGGAATTACCCACAACAGCACTACTAAAAATAAAATTGAGTGTTGGGCTCTTCTGTAACTTTACCGGCGTTACATCAAATATGGAGCCAATTCCCGATAAATTGCTTCGTAAAATTTGTCAGGTATTGAAATCCGTCCAGGAACAGGAAACCGAGGAGTGGTACTTTATTCGTTTATGTAACAGATAATATTTCAGTCAAGAATCATGCATTGATAGTCCACTTATTATTGAAGTTAGGACAGATTCAGAGCCAGAGTTTCTCGGTCAAATAACCAGGATTTTTTTATATCAAGAGCAACGGCTAATTGCTAGATATTCGAAAAGAAATAATCAAGGGATCAGAATAAGTAAGATTCATAACGATCGTATGAACGACAATAAAGAGAGTTGTCTTCAAAGGCAAATTATCTTCGAGAATGATTTTTTTTGAAAATCTATAACTCGGGATTCGAAGATTATTCAGGTTGTGAATTATCTGTTGTTCTCTGCATTCTTTCGGGTTCCACCGCGATCGTACACATCAGGTAATGACAACGTTTCACCAGCGTTTCAGCTCAAAGCTCAGCTTCAGATTCAGGTCGAAGAAGCTAGCTGAAACGCTAGTAAAACGTCTTCATTACCTGATGTGTACGATCGCGGTGGAACCCGAAAGAATGCAGAGAACAATCCATAACTTGACAAAATTGACAATGAAAAATTAAAACTAACAGCGTAAATACAGGCTCTTAGGAATGATAAGTATACTTTCATGCAGGACGTTTAAAAGGTTATACAAAGAACATCAATTAAACTACGCCTAAACACAAGCATTGACTGTGATGAAGATTGATAAAGACTGTACAGTTTGATGCAAGGAAACCCGTTGGAAGTAACGGAATGACTTATTTGGCTAAAAGTTTTGTCAGGTGTGGGGTTCGAACCCACGCTCCCAATCGGGAACCAGAACTTAAGTCTGGCGCCTTAGACAGCTCGGCCAACCTGACGTTAGTTCAACAGAAAGTTATTTATCATTAGAACACATTAATACAGTTAACATACTGGTCATCATAGAGGTATGCTCTAATATGAATTGATCTGAGTGAATCTTTCCCTGTAATGCAGTCTGAATTATTTCTGTCTAATGTTGATCTTTTATGTACTTTTTACTTTAGATCTTTTCAAGATATATCAAATAATTTTTCATATTTTTCAGCGTAGTTACCGCTCGTTGCTCACGCATTTAATTAAACATCCAACAGCGATAGGGCCGAATTCATGTGAATTTCCGAAATAATCCATTGCAGGATATATAATGCAAGTTTTGTATGTACCAATATTGTCAATGGTGAATTCATCATCCGTTTCGATTCCAATTATTCCCGTTTTTCATTTTCGCCAACCCACAAAGGTTATTTTGGCAGTTGGAAGGAAAATAAGATAACGAAATCTTTTGAGACCAGAATTCAAAATCAACTTTCGGCAGGAATTCCCGAGCTCTCGGAATTCATATTTTGGGTCTTTTTGTCCAGCAACCAACCGACCGACAAAAGATACGTAGACGGCGTTCGACACATAATGGTCCTTCTGCCAAACGAGGAGGAAAATAAGAGACACAAAAGAAGTCCATTTGAGGAATTCTTGGGGGGATTGGATGGGGAAGATGGGAATTTAGAAAAGGGCGGAGGGGGAAATTGGGAGGCGCGGAACAAATTGTGGGAATTGGTACGCGTTTGAAATTCACGGAGACCTGGAAAATGGCAGAGGGAGAGATGAAAGAAGCGGAAAAGGCAAAAGGAAGATAATTGGATAGCGAGAGATCGAAAGTCGAATCGGAAGCGGGCTTATGTCCGGTTGAAGAAAGGGTTACGCAGATTCGTAGAATTGGGGGGAATTCGAGGAAATCTTAATTGAAGGGTGACTTTTTGGAATAGAGAGGAAATGAAAAGGCGATTTTATTAGATTTTTAGAAACCTATCGATCTCTTTTACACAATACAACCCATACAGTGAACTTAACGTCACAGTCTTTCCACTGTCAAATATTCTGCGGATGAAAGGCGAAAGAAATTTATTGAGAATAGGGACTTCCCAAAACTTAAAGGATATTATCTATGATAATTGAGACGGCATTGGTTCCTGATGTCACCGCTTGATGAATATAGTGTTTTTTTTGTGTAAGTTAGAGAAAAACCTATCTATCATTTAATTCTGTCTATGATAACTTAATGGCTATGATAACATAAAAGCTAACATGACATGGATATAAGCTAACGTAAAGCTAACGTAACATGAAAGATGCAGAAATATGAGTAATGCAGAATGATAGTATTCACTTTGAACTCTCCCGATTAGAATTTGCAAGTTAAATAGATTCTAAAACCTCATGCAATAGACCGTTGTTTTGAGCTCCTTGATCGTAGATAAAACATACGTAATTAGGGAACATTAATTGCCTTTTCCAGCAACATTACGAGAGGATGTGGTAAAATATTACTCACCAGAGTTACACAATATTATTTTTTGGCGACTAGAAGCCAAATACAAAAATCCTTGGGAGATGAACAAAGTGGTTGATTATCAAATCCTCAGAAATGCTGCTTCGCACTAAGCTACGGTATTTACTACGAGTATAAAATCGCGAGGCAGGCAACATATGTTGAGAGGCTCGTCTGTTCATAATGTGCCCAAATAGGATCTTTATCCATCATACCTAAAATATTTCTTTTCTCCAGCATTCATGAATAGTAATCTAAATTAAATAAAGATTTAAAGAAGATTCTATTATTACTTGCTACCTTAATTTTGTCGAAATTATGAAATGTTCGATCAGCTGACTGATACTAAAAGCACGTATGTTTTAATAAAATTTAGTTACGGCATAGCTGTTTATCAATCACTGCTTCTCCTTTCACACTGAATATTTAAAATCTGACATTATAAAATTCACTCCTATGAGGTATCGCTTCAAATCGGTATTTGCTGGAGTGAAATAATGAACGGAATTAAAATGGTGTAGATTATCATTTAAATCAATATTCGTTCTGTGTTATAGATTAAATTGAAAGTTGAAGGCTTGAGAAGAGGTTAGCCACATCTCTGCAGAAGGTTTGCAAAATAAATTATATTCCTTTAACTGTTCTTTCGACTATATCTACTTCGGTACCCAGCAGCTAATACGGGATTACGGAGAAATTTCGTGAATATGTTAATTACAAAGCTATTAGCTAATGTCTGGAAAAGTAGTAGTAGTAATTTTAAAAGAGTTGCGACAGCTAAGGTCTCTCCACAGGTGAGCCCGCTCCGGGAATTGAACACAGAACCGCTTTCACCGCTGTTGAACGCTTTACCCACTTGGCTACCCGGAAGACTCTCCGGAAAAGACCCGCAGTTATAATCTTTTCGTCATCCAATTCCAAGATGGGGTGGGGAAGTTCTTATAGGATATCTTATCACTCACTATATTTCTCCTTAGTAACAATTTCGTCAACGCACGTGTTAGTGACCCTATATATATTAGGGTAAAAATCCCTAATATACGGAATGAGCATACTCAGCATCGCACGGGTATACTTTGATCACGTCTGATGTCGATACAGAGAGCTGGGAAGAAAATTTCAAAATATAATATGAATGTTACTTGGTTCGCGCGAATTTTTGAAATTACCGTTATTTCATTTTCTGGTAGCACTTTCCCTCTAACCACAAAAATCTGAGAAATTTTCATTTTCGGATACATGATATCAATTGGTTTCATTTTATGTCGAAATATATTTTCACAAGAGAACGGAAAGTGTCTCGGTTTAATTTTAGTTTGATGAAAACTCATTTTCAGAGTTTCTTGGAAAATAAAAAGAAAATATTTTGGAATAAGATTAGAAAATCCTTAATCTCTTATGATACCTTTGAAGTTATTATTGACGTACAATACCTTGACTGTGTCAATAAAGAATCACCCTAAACAACTAGACGTATCCATATAAATAGTTCATAAAATTACAGCTAGTAATTCTAGCAATCAAATCTTGAAACCATGATCAGGAAAAATTTATAGTAAAGAGAAATTGAGTCCTATTATAATTAATAACTCGGTTTTAGGCGTGATATTATCCAGTATTCCAGAGTTTTAATCTGTGATATTTTTCCATAACGAAAAGAGGAAACAACTTTGTAGTTAATTATCTATAATACTATGAGCTTGAGGGAGTGTTTATTTTGAATATATATATATATGTCGCTCAGAAGGGAAAATAACTTAACCCCAATGGCAGCCAAATAATTCCAATATCCTGATCCCATTTTCAAAGAATCGAAATGTTTCTGGGGATAAACTTAAATTGATTCAGTTGTAGAAAATAAACTGCGCGAAGACAAAATAGGATCATTTCTTACTCTAAGGACACACTCGGGATATTTTGCTTTCTAATATTTTCTGTTTATTTCTCTTTTCCATTGAGTAAAACTTAATAAATTTACATTTATTTATTTTTCACTATGTTGCAAAGAAAGAATAAGGAAACTATTCACAAAATAGAAGGAAAGCAGTTATAACACGAAAAAGATGAATTTACGAGAGTAACTCATTCAAAAAATATCTGAACATCAAGTGTCGTAGAAGATCATTGAAAAACCGCACTAAAGTTTGGGTAAGGGGTTATAAAAAATAACCACGGAAGGAAAAAGACAAAGGCAAAGTGGTGCTAAGCATGAACACGGAAGGAATCCGAGATAATGCAGCATTGTTGAAGGAGGCGGAGCAATTCTTCACTTCCTTTAATGCCCTTCCTATATTCGTTCCGAAAGAATAATCTCAATAAAAATCTCCAATCATTATCATTTCATTCAGCGATAAGTGCTCCTTGCACGCAAATTTAATAAAGAAAATCTCTGCAATATATATCTCGGAAAATACTGAGAGATATCTACAGAAGCAGAAAACGGAGAAGGAAGAAGGCATATTTTTGTTGAATATTTTGTACAATACAACCTTTTTCTTGGGAGGGATGTCTTTTGCCCAATATTTTTTTTAATCGAAGAAAACTTGATGGAGTAATATTTTTATTTTAGGCAGTCTGAACAAGACAGGATGGAGGTGAACAGAAGTGCTAAAGAAATAACGCAGTTAACACCTGAAGAACATTCGAGAAGAAAGAAAGAACATAAGAAATCGCCACAAAGGAATTCAAAATCTCTCTTTAACAGGAAATAGTTATGGATAATAATAATACTTTAGGATATAATCATTATGAATTGGCCGGATATCGTGGAAAGCCATGACAAAGTTCTCAATAAACACACAATGCTTCGTAACGTGTATGCAACACCTGATAAAATCTAATCAAATCAAATCTAATTTTAAAAATATTCGGCAAGACACACTATAAAAAAACATGTACTCGTATCATACAAAATATTTAACAAAAATATGCTTTCTTCCTTCTTTGTTTTCTGCTTCTGTGCAAACATGCAATTCTTATTGGAGTATTTTCGAATCCACTATAGTCGAAGACAAAATTACTTTCTAATGATAAGAATGAATTTCCATAGTAAATTTTATTATGAGATCGAAAGTCGAATCGGAAGCGGGCTTATGTCCGGTTGAAGAAAGGGTTACGCAGATTCGTAGAATTGGGGGGAATTCGAGGAAATCTTAATTGAAGGGTGACTTTTTGGAATAGAGAGGAAATGAAAAGGCGATTTTATTAGATTTTTAGAAACCTATCGATCTCTTTTACACAATACAACCCATACAGTGAACTTAACGTCACAGTCTTTCCACTGTCAAATATTCTGCGGATGAAAGGCGAAAGAAATTTATTGAGAATAGGGACTTCCCAAAACTTAAAGGATATTATCTATGATAATTGAGACGGCATTGGTTCCTGATGTCACCGCTTGATGAATATAGTGTTTTCTTTGTGTAAGTTAGAGAAAAACCTATCTATCATTTAATTCTGTCTATGATAACTTAATGGCTATGATAACATAAAAGCTAACATGACATGGATATAAGCTAACGTAAAGCTAACGTAACATGAAAGATGCAGAAATATGAGTAATGCAGAATGATAGTATTCACTTTGAACTCTCCCGATTAGAATTTGCAAGTTAAATAGATTCTAAAACCTCATGCAATAGACCGTTGTTTTGAGCTCCTTGATCGTAGATAAAACATACGTAATTAGGGAACATTAATTGCCTTTTCCAGCAACATTACGAGAGGATGTGGTAAAATATTACTCACNGCTTAATATTGTACGGAATGATCAATAATCAATACGTAATAGCTATAATTCACATACATTATATTTCTTCATGACCACTTTACGTTTTGTTGACTTTCAGTGGAATATTATCAATAATCAGTACGCAGTTGCTATAATTCACATAAATTATATTTCTTCGTGTTCACTTTACGTTTTGTTGACTTTCAGTGGAATATTACCGAGGTCTTCCGTTTTCTCAATAATCAATAAATATGTAGTGCATTTTTATGGGTATCGGTCATCTATTCACAAATTAGATGAATAATTATTTTGAGCTCGCCTAGAAGTTCACCTAGAGGGTTTTCTCCCCTCACCCTCACTTTATGAACTTAATCTCTTTGTATGAGCAGTTTTTCCTCTTCAAAGGAAAAGTCTCAAGTGTAGAGTGAAAGAGTGGCTGATGATACACGGCTCGTCGACAACACTCTCGAGTGAAAAGGAAAGACGCTGAGTGAAAGCAAAGAAATGAAAAAGACCTGTACCGGAGAAAATTAACTCGCTCTGGACATCAAACATGGGGTTGTTTACGCCTCTTCAATTCCGCTCATCCTTTACCGCACTTCTTTTCCAGCGTTCATTTTTATTTGCGCACTTTTGGTTTGCGGCGACAGAAAAAGTCAGCCGCTTCCGTGACAACGTAAATATACTTTATACTCTGCGAAGAAACTGGAACCGCTTTTGCGTGCTCAATTTCAGCGACTCAAGGTATTCAATTATTGGTTCCGTCACGGAGTGCGATCCGACGGTACGAATGAGAAAAAATCTTCCTCTGTGGCATTTATCGAAGCGAAGGAATTGCTTCAGAAAATTTCTGCTGCGCTGGAGAAATATTTCTTGGTACAGTCGTCGGAGTCATCAGCGGACTGCCTTGGTAAGCTGCCCTCCCTAATATGATCGTCGTATATATCAAAAAATTACTTTGATGCCTTTTAGATAGTTTAAGTACACTTAATGTCGTTTCTACATTATATTATTCCTTCCTTCCTATTCCTTTATATTCCTTGATATTACTTCAAGTTATCCCATACTTACATATATCTTATGCTTTAAATGAAACCATACATATAACCTTTCAGACACGCCATTTTTCTTGACACTTCGTGCTTAATTTTCCGAATCTCGTTTATTACATTCAACCAGCCCTTTCTTCGGCAAGCTCTCCCTTTAGCGCCTGTCACATTCTCACAATTCACTATCTTTTCCATTTTGCTCCCTTAGATCCTTTTATTGTGTCAAAACCACTGCAAAACATCCCTTTGCATTAACTGAGTCTTTCTTTCAGTCCAGAGTCATTCACTACTCACTCTTCACTTACATTTTGTCCCATCTATTATCATGTTTTCTGTGTTTATTATTATATGGCACGTATACACTAATTTAATGATCATTTCTATCTATTCCACGTGCTTCCCTTATAATTCACGCTCCAGCGAATTTACTGAGACATATCCTTGCACAAATAGTAAACCATAAAAAGTCAAAAGGTTTCGAAAAAGGTTTGATTTTTCGATAAAAAAGATGAATAAGGAACTGATTTAAGCTTTGGAAATATCCTTTCAAATACAATTTTCTTCGAGAGAAAAATGAATTATTATGTTTACTTATTTGTTGAATAGATTCGATGCATTTGATTTTCAACCGTAATATTTGATATAATTAATGGTACCCAGCGATACTTGGTGGAATGACACCGTTAAAATATTTTCAGTAATATATGTATCTACTACAGATGATGAATTATATATTACTTTTACAAACTTATTAATTGGAAATCGCTTATTGAAATTCACGTAATTTCTATTGAATATTGCCAACAGAACTCATTCTATGAAGATTCCATGGTTTACTTTAACACGAGAGTTACTTTTTGTGGATTAGTTTGTTTTCTCTCAGAAAAATGGCACGATATGTCATCGAAGTACTTATTTATCTCATGAGTTAAGAAATGGATCGATGGAAAATTATTGGAATTTCCCTTTGTAGAATGCAGACGAATCACTCGAAAGGTCACAAGGCAACGGTACCGCAAAATATTCAATAATATACTCCATCGCTTATTCAAAGAAAGAAATAACTGATAATTTCTCTCGCAATAAAGCGAAAGTTCTATAATTTAATTCAAGAAGTAAAAACAAATGTTTACTCTAAACTACTCTCAGAGGCAGTTATGTAATTTTAAGAAAATAATGAGACGTTTTTCTGATTTCGAAGTCCTCGGAGTTTCGACTTAATTGGCAATCTTCGGAGAAATGCATGACACCAAGTGCGCTTGAAGGTAGAGTAAAAAATAAAAAAATATATCGTAAATCGTCCTAATAATATTCTATCGGTTAGATCCAATATTGTGCATTGGAATAGGTCAAAAATACATAAAGGCGCAGAAAGGTTTTGAGATTCCGCAAACACTTTACGATACCCTCCATCGAGGTATATCGTTTTAAGAGAAACATCGATTTGCAATTTCGTCCGCACTCTCGGCCTCTTTCCCGTTCCTTTTTTGCATAAGAACAATAAAGACCAAGTGAATACGTACAAAAACCATTGGAGCGATTCCTTGAATAGTCATTCCATAATAGAGTCAGCGCATGTGGAGGGCTAAAAGGAAAAACGGGGGGAAAAATAGACAAACCGAATCCAGAGGAAATAAGAACGCCAATCTCCCACATACGCATAAAGGGTGAGGGAAAAGGGTTTTTTCGTCAACTGTGTCTGTTATATTAGAACCAAATGAACGCCCACAGCGAGTCCATGTGTGCCCGCGTTTGCTGTGGCCTCCCGCATTTGCGCATCAAACAATTGAAGTGAGCGAAGCGAAGGGGACACAAAAATCGCATTAACCTCTCGTGAAAGGGCCTTTGAGACCCCCTCTCCCCATAATCTTTCTCCCCGCCTTTTTCTCCCCTTTTCAGATCTGCTCGCTATTTTTCAGATGGTAACAATGGCTCAGCGTCCCTCTGATACAGCATCCCTTTCCCGCCTCCCTCAATCTAAAAAAACACCTTTTTTTACTTCCTTGGTTTTTTCGGATTATATTGCTGCCCCTTCCTTTTACTCACTCTTCTTCGCTCTTAACGGGTTTTCCCTTTCAATTCTTGGAATATGCATACTTCCATTCTTTCCAGCTCTGATCCTCCCCTGCTTAATATTGTACGGAGACATCGATCACGCTTAAGCAATCGGCCGAGTCGGAGTTTGTTGGTTGGTTCGTAGCATTAAATGGGATTTTTATTACCATTAACTGATTACGTACGTTCGATCATCCCAAGTTTGCCAAAGTTGACTTAGTATTTCGTAAAATAACGTCGTTTTGATCTAATCTTGTGATATCCGAATATATTTCGAACTATTTATTATTATTTATTAACCCTTCGACTGCGCAAAAAGTTGAAGTTTTTTCTACCACATGCATAAAACCTGTTTATAAGATTATCAGATATTTTAGTTGTAATTAAGCCATTTGCCATTAAAATGTTGTGTAAATTAATTCTTTAGTCTCACATTCTTATGGCTTACCTATGATGTGCATGTAAATATGACCATATTTCACGAAACAAAGGTAAGAGGCCCAAATCGTCAATAGACGACGGGAGCAGTTAAGTGTTTAATAATACTCAATTTTGATCTGAATCACAAACTTTATACGAGTTAGTTGTAAGAAATTGGTACATTTTCGGTGTTTAAACGTTATCTAATGATGATAGATAACAATATCTACTCTTTCCACATTCATCCATTTTGTACAATAGCATAGGCAATCATTGTAAATTTAAATTAATTTTCATCTAGATTTCAGCATAAATATTTCATTATAAATCAGCCATTGCATCTTCGTGTTTGGCCTAACATATTTTTCGTTTGAATTTTATGAATGAAGACGGAAACCACTGAATGTTTTCAAGTAACCTAAAATTCTAATCATAAAAATTGAACATGGACCGTTAATTTGCAATTATATTTTCAAACTGTTCTGTTTTAAATGTAAAAATTATACTCCCTTATACTCTCCCTACCTCATCATAAACTACATTCCAACTTATGAGTTATTTGGTAAATTAAGCCTCCGTAATTCATCCTTAACTTTCCATCTTAAATGGTAGATAAAAATATCTCTTTTGAATTGTAATTATTATAATTTCAATCTCAACAAAACTTTTAAAAATTGCTAAAATCTTTGGAAAAATGGATTTAAAAAATATAAAATGCGATTCCTAGAGAATACTTGCGGGATATTAAAATAATGAAATGAAAATATTCGAAAGGAGTTTAGTGATTAAGGATTATGCTATCAATTCGATCAATGGCATTCTGTAGCGTAATCACAGTTTCCAGTGATAATGAACTCTAATCATTAATTCGCTATCAATAGGAAGATGATACCTCAATTTATTCCCAAAACTGAGGAGGTTTGGTGATTCGGTAATTTGAAATCTCCCCAAAATTGAATGGTACGAAACAAAAAATCTAGCACCGTAGACCCTCTTTTCTATCATTCTATTTTTCCATTTTGGTTGTGGAGAGACCGGAACAAGAGATAATAAGAAGGTGATGCCTTCCTCCCCAAAATCAGCCTCCTGGAATCTCTCGCAGGAACAATACTAGGGAAAACGGATCTCGATGCGGAGAATGAAACAATGGACAATCGACTAATGGACCGGAAAATAATTCACGCATAGGGCTCATCAATCTCTTATTGTGTGGAATCGTTAACTGTTGAAAGACGGACGCCGCGTCGATTCTTTTACTCTCCTACTTTTCCCACACTTGCAACTAGAGAATAACTTTAACCGTAAACCACCCTACGTGAGCGCACGGGTGAAAGTCCAAGCCAGTCGACACTTCCCTTTTTTACACATACATATTTCCAGGCAACCAGTTTCTCTTTAATATCTTTCTCGGCAGCGGAGCGTATGTCATTTTGCGGCCGACTAACCCGACCCCTATACTTCGCGGTTAGCAGCGCAAATTGGATTTCCGGATGAGGCGCGATTTGTGTCCCTCCCCCTTCTTCCAACGTTTTCAGTGATCTCGGTGCGAGAAGACACTTTCTTCGCGCGGGGCAACGGATAAATGCTGTGAGGTCGTGTTCTCATGGGGTTTTTTATCGGACTGCCGAGGGAGAAAAACGCGCGGAAGAACGCTACGGTTTCTGAAGAATAGGAAGCAACCCGCAATAAGGTCACGCCAACTAACGAGAAAGTACATACACAACGTTTTTAACCTCACAAATCCAATTTCTCTATACATTCAATATTTAGGTCGACGCAACTGGAATTTTTAATCCAGTTATTGTTTCAGGTGAGGTTTTCTATCTTATTTGTTAGCGACCCCTTCCTCATTCGGACTGCTTGAAACAAAGGTACTTTTTGAAAGTCCAATCCTGGTTTCGCACAATAGGAAACAAATTGGTTTAGACCACACACATATGCCTCCGTAAATAGGAAATCGTAAAAAAATTGGATGCGCAATAAAAATTTAAGAATTTAACGTCACAGATTTCTCTCTGTAGTACTGGAAATTAATAAAAAATAAATAATCTGCTTATTGTACTCATATATGTGAAATTGTAACTGATACTAGTGATGAAAATCTTAAATTTCAACTGGTATCAACATTTTATGCCACTTTGAGAGTCTTTCTTTTCCTTCCCTGATCCTCATCAGTATTTGAATGACATTTCCATATAATAAAATTATAACTCTTTTTTAAGTTTCTAAATTGGTAGAAGTGCTAATGAGAATTATTCATAAAAATACACTATACATTGAGAGGAATTAGGGGTTGCAAAAGTTATTGGCTATTTCCGTCTTACATGTGAGGATGAAATAATTAACACATTCACTAAACAACCTGTACAGAACTAGCTAATGTCATACTAAGGAACGTATGTTAATAACAACATAGTTAATAATAACTAGGGAGCGAGAGGTAGGAGATAGTCGTAGCAAAATTTCTGACGTTCAATAGTTTTATCATAATTACCATCATAAACGTTTTATGCCATTCCGTTGACTTCTACTTATGATGGGAAATTTCTGTTCATTCGGCAGTTTCTGAATAAGTGTCATCTCTCAGTCATCCAGCGGAAAAATTATTGTGAGCGATCATTCAATACCCAGGTTAGGAGATAAATATTCGAGTAGACCAAAAGAAAGAAGCCAATGCAATTTTATACAAAAAGGAGATATTAATGTCTGTTTTTCTTTCCAACTTTTTCATGATTTAATTATCATCCTTTCAATTCCCACTATTCTAAAGTTAAGACTGCCTCCTTTGTTTCCACGCCACGAAGCTTGTTTTAGTCAAATACAGATAGAAATGTGTTAAAGCCAATAGGCAATTTGGAGCGTCCTAGCTTTGCATTGACAAATTTTCTTTATGAAAGAAGATTTTGTCTGTGTAGCCAGCAATCCTGAGGGAAGTTTTAGAGACGAAGAAAAAAAGGCATGAAATAAAACGCATGGACTGGTTAAAAACCAAGAAGGAATGAAGAAAATGGGATGAGGGAAAACGGATTCCGTCCTTGTGGGAACTGGGTGAACGATAATGTTCACGGGCGAAACAAAGAATAGAAAGGAAGAGAAAAAATAGTGGAAAACCGCCTGAAAACCATTAATTTGATTGAGAGTGCGGTTGAAGAGTCGAGTATTTGATTCTCTTCTCGGTGAGAAAGAGAATCGGAGGGTCCTAAAAAAGATAGGAACGTTAAGGGACGGAGAGAATAAATAGAGTGGAGTATTTTTGATAGAAAATACGTTGATTTTATACAAGTGGAAAAGATTTAACATTCGTGGGAAATTGTTGGGGATGAGATCCAGAGGTAGGCTTTGACAAAATATTAGTAGACTTCTTCAAATTAATAGATAATATCCGATAACTTTTCAAATGGAGATAAAAAGGTTTTCGACGTTCCCTTGCTTGCTTCATCTTGGCTTTCCACAAAGCTATTACACATCGATTACATCGAGCTAAGTCAACACGATTCAGAGGATGCAATCAAAAAATGCATCCATATTACTAAGGAGATAGATATTGATTATATAAATTCAAATCAGTCCATATAAATGTTCAAGCATAACTAAAAACGCTGAAACTGATTGCTAGAAATATGAAATACATTCGATATGCAAAGAAGAGAAGCAATTCAGATTGGCACGGAAAAACTGTAAATAATATTTTAAAATATTATGAAAATAACATAGAAAGAAACCATAATATAGGCTACCAAATATCCTTCAGTAAGAAACGGATTCCTTTCCCTCTGAAAATAATATTTAGGGCCTCTAAAATAATATAATGGCCATAAACTAGCATTCAGTTAAGGAAAAGAATTATTTTCATCTGGTTCGTATGAAATTCGTTTCAAAACTAAGAAACTGTACTTGTTTCAATAGACAGAAACAACTTACTTACGTGGGACGAGCATCAATATATGACATGATCCAAAACTGGATACGTATCGGATGGTAAGGAACAGAAAAGTCGGCTTGAAGAGATGGGATAGAAAATTTGAACAAATGAAGAACACGATGAGATTCATAAAGAAAACTCGAAGGTATTTATGAAGGCTTTTAAATTTTCCTGTTTCTTTTCCGGAAATGGAGAGGAATAATTTGGGCAGGGACTTCTGAATAGAGTCGGATTTGAAAGTGATTCATGTCCAACAGTTGGAGACCGTATGCCGTCCGACGGCCTGACCGACCTTCTACCCTTCTCACTTTTTCTCTTTTCGAAACCGCCACTTTATTCGAAAACCTGCTAAGCGGCAAGCGGGGAAATTTCAAGGGGAGCATGAAAAGAGCATATTGCTCGCACAGATGCTGAATTCAATGACTTAAATGGGATTTTCAAATAACAAAAATGTACTCATGCTCATTGGATACGATTATTTTTCACAGCCAAAGAAGCTGATTTTGTCTGACATTTTCGTAATTGACGGGCGGTCCACGTGCGATTTGTTACGTTTAATTCAATTCTATAGAAGATTCAAGCAGAAAGATACAGACATGAACCGAGCGATAATATCTTAGCAATAGGTTCACTTCAAGGGTAAGGAAAAAGATGTTGAAAGAAATTGGCCTAAATATTTTTTCACGCTTTCCGAGAAATAGGAAAATATAAAGATTATTTGTAGTGCCCTATTGATGTACTAGAAAAGAAAACGACATAGGTTTGCTGAACATCCGTAAGAGTATACTTTGAATTATATCTATATCTACATATGCACCCTGCAAGCCGCCTTTTGGCGTGTGCATGCACCATGAATCTTCTTCCCCAGTCGATTACTTTCCCTTATCGTTTGCGGAAAAAAATGAATTTGTGGAACGAATTGTTCTATATAGTATCTATTACCCTGATTTTTTCTCACAAGGTAGAACCAGGTTTGTGGGTCACGAATTCCATGGAGTCTTTCAGGGTACGTTCCTTGCTCTAAAATAACAGACACGTATCCGACCGTTCAACCCAATTTATCTTTGTTTTTGTAAAAATCAGTATTTGAAAAAATAGAGTTAGGCAACCACGCCGTGCACGGCCATTGCAGTAAATATCGCGAAATTTTCCATTTCGAAAAGTATTTTACCCCATATTTTGACAAATTACTTTTTTGCATTAAATTTGATTTTCTTAAATTTCAGCCATTCTTGACATTTTTTCTTTACATTTATTGAAAAGATATATGTTAGGTCGGAACTATAATCTTAATTAATAAAGTATTAATCTACCATACACGAACGGTTCTCAGCTATTTACTGGGTAGAAATTCTAAGCCACTTAGAAATGTTAACACTGTTATATGGAACTCTTATTATATTACTCTCTTCATTCTTTATTATATTCCTTTCTTATGTTAATTGCTATATCGATGATAGCTAGGGTTAATAATTCATCCGTCATGATGCTTTCCCGTTGGTGCCCATACGACATAGGCAAAATCAACGACGATTGTGGCCATGTGTAACCCACATTAGTAGTGGGTGACACATGGTCAGCGCATCGACTCCCACGCCGTCGAATACACTTTCGTACGTCGTACCTGCTACCTTTTAATTCAAACAGCAACCGTTTATCCTCATAATGCAGGGTGAACACCGATAAATGTTGAAATCCGATGAGAATCGAACCCGGGACCGCTTTTACTGAGGGCGAACGCGCTAACCCGCATGGCTATAAATTTAGGCAAACATTAATGCTAGGAAAGTAAAGCTATTCGGGAGAGAACTAAAGGAATTTTACTAATCGAGATAAAGCCACAGATTAATTTCCACAAATAGTTCTACAGTCAACCAGAAGCGAGTCGTAAGAATAAGAATTTTATGAATTATTCATCACAATTGGTCTACGAACACAGTCTACCTTTGGTGAAACCGAAACTAATTTTGGTTATCTGAGCGAATGACGACTTTCTCCGAAAAGAATATATGCCCTTGCTTGAGATTTGACTCTTTTTTAATCTCGTCATTTTCCTTTTTTTATCAGCCTCTGAATTCGCTCTCGCCCCAAATCCAACTTTGAAATATGCAGCCGAAAAATCCTCGATTGCGCCATGAAAAATTACCTTAATTCACGAGAAGGTCTTAAAAGAAGGATAAAATCTGTTGCACTGATTGTGGTTGTTTGGGATTAGCATTAATTATCCTGTGGAAGTAATTCGATGGAAAAATTATTCAGCTACTGTTTTTCCTCAATCTCACTTCATCTATAAGTTGGAATGAGTTTGAATGATTTATTAACGAATATGCTTAAGATATTCTCAAAACCGTATATCGCCGAGATGTTAGTACACAGTTGAATTTCATATCTTTCGTTCTATTACAAGGGTAAGGTATCACAAATATGCAGAATTTATTTAATCTAAATGTTCTTATTTTGTGGATAATTTAACATTGTGCTTACGTTGACCACGACATTAATACGATATTATCAATGTTTAAGTGCTGTAGTATCTCAGCAATTTTTAATGGGCGGATTGTTTATGCATATGAAATGGAAATAATTAGTGCAAGTAGAGACATGTCTGATATAAATAGTTCTATTTTGTAGGCTGTTTTATATCATGCAACGAAGATAAGAAATTACAAAATACAACCATCTCCACTCCACTTCTAATCATTGGAACTACCAGTTTCGACTGATGTAATCTTCAGGTGTGAGGACTCCTGAATTAACACCTGAAGATTACGAAAGGTCGAAATTGAAGGTTACCAATCTTTTGTTTTAAGATGTAATTCCACAAAGTCAAGGTCGATGTGGTTTATGAGATATTACATAACTATTCTTGGTTTTGAGATGTTTAACACATATGAAGATCAATGTCTTTTTAGGAGATGCAAATCCATTGCTCCAGTGCCCAATTGATCGTGAATCAAATTTCAGCGTAGATATATCTCTCAGTGTTGTATCATTTTCTGTAAACAAGAAATTTTCCATGCACTTTGATTCGTCGAAATGTTTTTATTGTAACATTGTCCCTATATAGCCTATCAGATTTCCCATTCCTGAGGATTCTGCCTCAATTAAAGATGTGTGGGAGATGATGAACGAAATTCTGAGTTTAATATATCATTGAAATGAAGGTAAATAATTTAAACAAGCGAAGTGCAATGGAGCATCAAGAGTCGATATCTCCAAGTCCCTCTATGACCCCGTTTCTCCGAAATCCATTCCGTCAAAGGGGCCTCCAAACGTTCCTCATCCTCCCCTAAAAATCCTCTCCCACACCACTTTTTATATTGCTCGAATTCACTTAATGTCAAACTACATGACGGTGACTAATGAACACTTCACGCTAATCTCACGAAATCGGAAGCCAGCGACAACACACAGCACGGAATGCATTTCCATCTCCCGCTGTAATCGATCCCCCGCAAACTCCTTTCTCTTTCCTCCTCTGCTCTCCCCCTTTTACATCCCTAATATCATTTTATCTCAACCATCGCATTGCCGAATCATTTTTCAAAAGGTATTTAGCCATTTCGCTCGCTTTGTTTGTCCACAGTCCCCGTGAACGGGGAAACGCGTAGCAGGAGGCTAATCCACCTTTTGTTTAGTTTACCTCCGCTTTTCCGGCAGGGTTTTCTCGGTCTCCGCCTATCTTGACATGAGCACGCCTTAAGTGACTGAGTATGAAAGGAATAGAGTGATAAATTAAGCGTGGCTGAATAGAATTTGGTGATTGAAATGCGAAAAACGCTAACATTCCATAATGAACCCCTTACGATATTCTGCACCCAACTTTGTTGACACTAACTAAAGTTTTGGTGATTCCCGAGGAAATAATTCTATTGAAATAATTTCAATGAAGAAATCATTATTGAACAGGAAGACATTTTAATCTAGATCTTTTGCAAAGATACTGCTGTGTAAGATTGAATGAATTTCAGTAGTTCGATGGTTAGAAAATGATGTTCATAATAAAAATAAATGACTTTATTTCAGGGCGATATTGAGACTAGTTTGTCTGTTATTACTTCTAACCCCATGTCATAGAAATATTTAAGGAAAGAATCTTTGGGAGTAAAACAAAAGAAAATATATGAAAGAAGGAAATATTATACGGGTTTAAAAAAAAACCTGACTTTGCACTTTGGAAAAAATAAGACCCCGCAGGAAAACGCCCACGAGAAGGGGGGCGTGAAAATCCAGCGAAAACTACTGACAGTAGCAAATTAAATTTAAAAGGAAGAGAGGAAAATTTTAAAAAGGGAAAAGGAAAATCTCAGCAACAATAAATATAAATACATACATCATCTTTCCGGAAAAATCTTTCTAAGGCATTGCAATTTTTCGATATTCACTCCACAACTTGGCTGCGAAGCATCTTGCTATATGCTCACCTTTCACCTAGTTCCTATGTGAACATAATTTTAGACGCTGCTAATATATCAAACTATTATTCAAAAATCTATATTAATAACAATGAGTACTATTCATATTTCTATCACACCTCATATCCCGAAATGGACATTACAGGAACTTTGGGCCCTAAAAATGCTCATCCGAGATACTTTTATCCAGTTATCGTAGCATTTACTTCTTAAACTTCCTGCGAGTGTCTTCCATTCAGTGCATTCTAGTATGACAACCGTTCCTTTCAAAATTACATCGAAAACTAATCTTGGTTCCTAAATTACTAATTAATATTCTTGATACCTAGTTTATGGAAATGAATTTCAAGGTAACCGAATAGAAGATGCATCTATTTCTTAACTATGTATAACTATAATAATAATTATTATTGATAATATTATTATTAAAGGTAATAAATCGCCGGTACCATAAGGCCCGAATCCAGTGCTATCAGATTAATTTATAGTTTTCTCCCACTCCACCTCATCGAAATTTGCGATAGCTTTACATAATCTTTCTGAAAACTTAATAAATCTTATATCCGATATCAAGCTAGTCGTGTGCCGATTTGGGATTAGTAGGCTAAATTTTATGCATAAACGGAAATACAAATTCATGGATAACGAGGAAAAATGCATCTATCCTTTTTAGAGAAATTTATCATGATGACGATTTTATATGCAAATATATATGATCACGTAAGCGATTGAATTTTCTATTTCTTGCCGATTCTTTTTGTGCTATTTACAGCATTTTCGTTTACCAACAGCTAATTAAAAGCAAACCGAAATTTCTCTCTTCATATCTCAGACATCTTAACTGTATCAAGGAAGGAGAGAAAACTTAATTATATATGAAAAAATAAAATATAGCCATTCGTTTGCAAAAGTATCCACAATAGGGAGACAGGCTCGAAGCGAAGGCTTTCAGCTGAGAAGCGCGTCACGCCATCCGGTCATCTGCTCTTTCTCCGAGAGATTAAAAGAGAAGTGGGAGACAGAAACCAGATCGGATAAGGAAATATGGAGTGGATTTTTCGTATAGCGCGATGGTTTATCGTGTATCAATAAAAGGAGTGTTGATAATGACGGCGTGTGCGCATTAAAATATACACCGATACTCATGGTTTGCCCCAAAATGTTTATCTTGACTGCTCTCAAATCGAAAGCATTTGATTTATATTCCACCTCCGGTCATGATGGATCATAATTGTAATATTATCATACCTGACGTGATATATTGGTGTACTCTGAAATTGAATGGCAAAGTGAAGATCAATGATACTGCTACGCGAATTTCAAACGTTCTGATCAATAGCCCCGGAGCGATTAATATTAAGTTTTAATTCCGCTGATGGAGAAGCTCGATTGTAGACATGCTATGCTTCTGTTTGTCCAGTGAAATCTAAAAGCAACTTGGATGGGAGTTCATTCTGAAGTTTTACGCTAGTTAATGGTAGGAACTTACAGTATTCTCATCGAAAAGGACAGTGGTGCCACAGAATTCGAGGATCCTGCATTTCGACAGTCAAATTTCGGGCAAAAATTGCACTTGAGACACTGAGCGATTTTTTTGGCATTCGCTATTTTGCTTGCTTTTCAGATTGACTGTGTTGGTATTCTGAGTAATAGTTTTTTAATGAAAAGCAAAACAATTAAGCATATTAGAAAAACAATATCCTCGGCAGAGATATTAATTAATTATGTTTCCTGGACGCCCTGACAAGGAATTCATGTTTTACTTAGACAGGAAAACGGGTAAGGGTGACTTTGCGCAAGATGGTGCGCACCCAGGAAAAATCCCAAGGAAGAATGGACTTGAAAAACGTCTGACGGGAGCGGGAACGGGGGACCGGGGACGGGTTCCCGGTCCCGTCAGACTTTTTTCAAGTCCATTCTTCCTTGGGATGTTTTACTTAGACTTGAATGAAAATGGTGACCTGAAATTTCTCGCTATTCGACAGTGCTTTCGCGACAGTTTACTTCCCGAATGCGATTTAACATTCAACTAGCATTATAAATACATACATGGTGTAACATTCTAACGGTGTCACGATAAATATCGTGACAAAAGATTATATTGAAAAGACTTGTTATCTGTGAAAAATTGTACTAGAGTTATATAAACAGGTTCGCGCTAAAATTTTGGACATCAAGCTCCTACAAGTGCACAGAGAATTGCTAACCTATACTATATAATTTAATACGTTTCAGCTTGGTACAGGAATAGATTTTGTTCTTATAATTCTAAAACAAGTCATACGATATCACAACTAAAAATCTATAAAATCAGAACTATTTTCCGTGGAGATGTTTTAAAAATTTGTTAAAATTATGGTTTAATGTACAATTCTTTAAAACTGAGAATCTCTCAAAAGGTAAAATTTATGAAAGTTGTCTATTCATTACCGAAAGACGATTATTAGCATTAAAAAATTATGACATTATTATCTTAATATGTATAAAGTCACGTCTGATGTTATTTATATACTTTTGTATTTTGTATAGAATACTTTTGTATTCTTTTTCTGTAAAAAGATTCCCCTTATTCCTTTGTCAGATATTCCCTTACTACTGTTATAATTAAAAAGTAAAATTGCATGAGATCAGGTAACTGATATCCTTATAACCATTACCATTTTAAATATAAAAGTTATGTGTTTTAGAGCAACCCTCATCTTGTAATCGTTAGTATTAATAGGAACAAGCAATTCAGCGTGAAATTACATCCTGCTTGTTACTTCCCTATATTTGCTACTTTCAGTTTTTGCTTTTATCTATACTGAAATATTTATCTGCTAATGTAAGGTTATCAGAAACACCATTACAGGTCTATTGATTTACTAAAGAAACCAGAAGATTACACAAAAATGAAATTCTCCAAACCACGTAAAGCCAGAGGGGTGAGTTACAGACTTCTTGGTAGATTAGCCTAAAACAAAATTAACAGCTTTTAGGTTTTATCTGAAACAAAAATGGAAACATAGTGAAACAAGCCGAAGAAAATTAATAACTCTATATTCAGACATCCTCCGATGACATTATAAGGAAATAAAAATAGTGGTCCTAAATATAAAGTTCCTTGATAGTGAGAGAAGGCATGAATGTAGTCATGTGAGAAGGTATACATGTTTTGGACCCTGATTGTTTCATAAATTGTTTTTACTGAGAATTTTACAAACACTATTTATTTTCACGTATTAATATCCACCCATATAAAAAGGAGTCATTCTATTATGGTCAGCTATCAATGATTCAATTTCTTATAATGTTGTCTGCTTTTATGGTCAATTTTAAATTAAATTTAAAATAATTTTTTATTCATAAATAATGCAAAGCTAATAGAAACAATTGGTTCATCTTATTATATCTCAGAATGTATATGAGGGCAAAATTGTCAAAACTAAGGTTTTGGACGACTGAATTTGTTAAATCTGGAGTATATTTCCATTGTGTGAATAAGTTTAGGGTATCAATGGTTAATGACTAAGTTTCTTGTTTGCTGCATAAGGTGCATTTGAGTTTGAATTTTTTAAATGTAATAACTTTTTTGCTTCTTACAATATGCTTTCAAAGCCTTTCCTCAAAATGATATTCATAAGGAAGTTGACGCACTTGAATATATTCATACAACGCTCTTTACCGTCCACTTTTCATTGCACGCTATTAAAGATCCCGTTGCGTTTCACGACTTTCCGTAAAAAAATAACGTCTTAGAAAGGCAAAATCCGGAGATAATGTAACAGCGACGTCAACCCCGAGCCCCGTAAAACTTCCGCTTTGGAAGTGGCTGTTTGATTTTAATTTTGTATTTCACTTCTCTTGACGCACACCTGCAGATATGCTTGTGTACACATAAACACAGACGTTCATAAAAAGTAAACACGTGACCTGTTTTCCTAACGTCCAATTTCTGTGCACGAATTTCCCCGATCATTCACCGTCAACGCGGTCCCTATCTGTCCCGCTGTTACCCCCGGCTGCATACACGCGTCGCGGTCCCTCACTACCGTCCCTAGCTCCTGAAACACTCTCCCCACCCCCACTCTCCATGTTCCATGCCCTTCGCCACCCTGAGCGGCCACCGTAGGAAAAGGACATGGACCTCCCGCGGAGAATTATATTAGTCAGATCCAGAAGTTTTCCCATTATTTTTGTTTATCCTCCGCACCGGAATCAAATACGATGAGATAAAAGGCGAAATTTTTATTTGCCCTTTCGCCTGCGGAAGAGGGAAAGATATTCGAGGAACAGCGAAAAGGAGAGCGTGTGCTGGAGCATTTTATCTGCGATGATAAGAAAAAGTCTTAAATCAAAGGGATTTTGAGTCGGTTTTTGGAAGTGGTTTATTCTTCTCCGCGTCCCCTTTTCCCTCTTCAACTGAAACGGGAGGTGACCCAAAATAAAACTGCTTCCGAAGCCGTCTCAATCCCTTTGATTTAAGACGTTTTCTTATCGTTGCAGATAAAAGACTTAAAGAAGCGAACACGATTCTTTGAGCGAGTTTTGGGAGGTGATTTTGCGGTCGAATCGACTTCATTCCTTTGAGACTGTCTCTGCTAAACGATTTTGAGAAAGTGTTTGCTGAGAAAATTTGAGTGAAACTTGACCAACAGTAATCACAGTGTTCGTTCGTTTGTTTTATGTATCGTGCATATTAATGACTTTCCAGATTTATATAATCATATATGTTGCAATCCAATCCAAGATGTCTCTTCTTTTCTCTCATAACACCTTCCACAGTTTTTCCCTTTGTGTGTAATTTACTTTACTGGCAATTTTTCTTTTTCTGTGATCCAAGAATGTCACTTTTTTCCTTCAGATAACCTATACTTTTTCTTATTTCATTATGTTTTTGTCTTCATGAAGTAAGTGCATATTTCACAAAGTTTATGTATCTGCATAAATTTGTGTTCATTTTTTAGAAAGGAAGAATATAAGATATATAATTTTTCATCATTTCACAACGTAAATTTTCGTCGCGAGGTCACTGGGAAATGTTTCCAAATTAAATAATGGAAATGTCCAAACTTACCTCAAATTCACAATTCTTTGCTCTTGTCGTTCCTTTGAGTTACATTCCTAATTTGTTTGCTTAACTTTCTGTGTGCTGCAAATTTAATTATCCGGTTTCCCTTAACTTCTGCACTTCATGATGCAACCCTGAAAAAAAAAGGAAAAAGGCTATCCACAACATCATTGCCCTCAGAACCTTGGAGAAACCTCAGACATCTAGGAAGAAGCTTGCCTATCTTGGAAAATTTTCCAAAATCATCATCCAAAATTTTCTTTGAAATACTAAAAATGAGAGAGACCCTATGGCTGCCAACGGAGTGTGCCAAATTGCGTGAAAAATTGCGGCCAAAGGTCCGTGAAAACATGAGCCGCCGAACATCATAGGAGCCTCCAGTGCACAATTTTTCGCACTTGCACTGCACATCCTGGACTGCAAGAACAAAAGCAACTTCGTCCCCAAAATCTACACCAAGAGAGAGAAAAAAGGATGCCTCCTCGACATTATCGAACGGTTAGAGATCGCCTGTTTCGAGGGAGACATTGAAAATCTCGTCAACGAGTGGAAATCCCTGAACCCTTCACCCCTTCTATCCTTCCAGAATCTTTCGGTAACCTCCACCAACAGCCATATTCCCTAATGCATACCCCTCCCTTCCTCCTTACATTTTCTTCGCTATATGTAATCTTTAATTTGTATATTTATTGCTAATCTGGAGCTTCTCGTTTGTCTCTGAACGCGAGTTCCCCCTGCTTACCGATTATTTATAAACCTATAATTGATGACGTAACCAGTCGCTTATAATGAACGTGAGGAAACTACAAAATTGTGTACTCTCGTCTGTTTCATGGTTTCCCACCAAGTCACGACTCATCGTACTGATTTTATTAATCTAATCTCCCGAATTTAATTCTAATAAAAACAATTTCTACGCGTTACCACAGGATTTGGTCTCAAGGGCAGTATTGGCTGAGATAACAAAATCCACTATTTCGGTTTATATAGGATTTATATTCCCAAAAATTTTCATGAATGTGGAATTGAGGATGTTTACTCTGTCTAGCAGCCTAAACGAAGAAAACTACCTCGTGAACTTCCCAAGAATTCTCCCCTCCTAAATCCTTTTAATAAATTCCTTTTCTTTATTGACGTAATCGATTACATGTAAGTCCCGTCAAGGAAATAAAAAAAATTCAGTTTATAACTTTTTACGGAATCACTACCTATTTAATTATACCGTTCTATTTCACTGTAAAAATTATGTAACTCATTGTTGCCTAAATAAAGTTACAGCATTGGTTTGTTATTTTGGTCTGACATGAAGGTCAATAGTGCCACTGAATTTGAAGGATTTTCTGCCACTGAATTTGAAGGATAAGTGAGCCCTCTCCTTGTGCAACCAATTTGAAGCCCCTCTCCTCATGGAAAAATAATTTTCGAACCATTTATGGCCCCAAAAATTATACATGGTACGATTCATTCTTAATTACAAAGATTCGGTGAAAATTTGAGAATCATCTTTCCCATTCAGAATAGGAAAGCACCTTGATGCATAACCAACAATCACGACCGTCAAACGCAATTCGTCTCTTTATTTTATCTCCTCTCTTTCCATCAATCCAAGGCATCCACTTACGAGAGACTCAATTAGAGTAGATTAGGAGCTCAATGTAGCGATTGCGTGTCTGTGCCCAGAGGCGATTCTGGGAAGGAGACGGATGACCGCTCCGTTTAAGTATCGACTACCCCAAGTATCTCTGGGGAGTGCCCTCGTGACATGTTCCCATGACTGGGTCATCCTTCCCCTTGTACTACTATATCTTCTAACTCATCCAAACGTAATCCAAACTCAAGGGCGCCATATCACACTCATATCGATGAAGGCTCTGGAAAGCAAGAGCCATTGCGCTGACCAAGTGAACTGACAAAATATTAAATTATTTATTTGGAGGAGATATCTAAGAGTTGGGGGTCGCGTGTTGATAGAATCCCACAAATATTTCATATCGCGATAGAGTCAATCGCTAAATCAAATCCATTCATAGCCGTAGCCAATAGAAAATTTCATTAGCTTTAGAGTTGTCTGATTTCTAAAAAGATATTTAAAGTTACTCTATGAATTGATTAAAAGAGTATATTTTCATTCGCAGGTTTCAAAATCCTTTCGATTAATATCTAGCGAATGTAGATGATTGTTCACTATATCTCCATTCTTCTAAATAAATTAAGGAGATGTTGTAATAGATGTAAATAATGAGATAAAGTAATTCAAAATTATTTTTTTTCCTTCTTAAATGATCCATTTTTTCTACTAATGTCTCATGAAATGTAACGCTGAATAAAATCACACGTTATCAGTTTTGGGAGACTCCGGGAAAAATTGATTTTTTTCGCTTCGGATAAACATCCTAAATGATAGGTTTAATATTCCGAAAACTTCAAGGTAGCGGTATATTCCATTCCTCTGATGCTACAGATTATGTGCGGCAGTCTCAAAGAAACTTTATGATCCTCGAATATCGCTTTCATGAAACGCTACAATTTCTCGTTCTAGGAAGTGTGAAGGACTTGGAGCACCCAGTTTATCATCAATTGAAGCTGAGTGAACTAAACCGCTCTTTTTCGGGATGAAAGGCAAAGAAATAGTATTATGATGAGTTTTCTTCAACAGTGATTCTTGCAGCTTTTGAGGGCCCTCCAAAAAAGACTCATTCCTGAAACCATGGAAAAAATCTACTAGAATTATAGTTCTTACGTATAGATTAAGGGTTCAACATCTCAGCACGGTTGTTGCACATAGCAGAAAAAGCTTTTTGCGGAATTTAACCTGGAACATTTCAAAGTTATTTTTGTTTAAAAACCTCAAGTCAACCAGTAGTTCAAACTTACCATATTTTTATATAACCAGGGTTTAGAGAAATAGCAATCCTTGATGGTTGCGATTCCTCCAGTGGTCTACGGAAAATTCATCCCTATAAAAGTGAAGAAATGTCGAAAACGATCATTCAAGTCTCTGGTGATGAGTGAATGTATACTTTTTGCTAATAGGTGCTCATACATTCCATTCCACAGCGAATCCCACCTGAGAGTAGTCGTCATCTCAAATACACCTTTGTTGAGCTCAACATCTCTGCTAATTGAGTTACTTGGCGCAGTAAATTTGCTAACCGACGACAGGTCTAACCTCACTAAAATCTCAGAGCTCTTGATAGTATTCAAGTGAGAAGCATTTGTGCATATGTCAATAACTTACTATCTTTTTAAATAGGGCCTTCTTATCCGTAAGAATTTGAATGTAGTCCCTATATTGAATGGTGTTACAAATAAGCCATTTGAATGGAAGATAGTAGCTAATAAAGGAGAACTATTTGCAAGCCAACCCATTTCAGAACAACTAACTTTTTTTACCTTAAGAGGATAACTTTGTATACATGTTGTATTCTGTCTGCAGTAGTGGAAATTGATTTGATTAGAGAACAATTATATTAAACAAGTGAATTAATTACTTCACAGAATTTTAAAGAGAGACAGTTTAAAATTGTTATACTATTAATGAGGTATTATTATCAACTTAAAAGTTTTATAATTTCAGACTTTATGCTATGACAATATGTTTAAAAGAAGTGTTTGAGTACCATTTGTATCACCGAAAATTTCAATTATTTTCAATTCAATCTCAATTATCAGTATTGTAAAGTGGTTCTGACTCCAACACGTCATTAACAGTAAACACATAATGACTCCCAATCGTAACCGATCGATATGAAAATTTGATGAATTTTAATTTAATTCGGCGAGGCTTTAGAGTAAACTAAATAGATTCTGTACTGGACTGTAAAATACATCTGGAACTTGGTTTTGATTGCAGAACGGTGAATACGGCTTTAATTCGATTACAATATTTATATTTTCATCATGAGTGAAAATATATTGTAGCACCAACTTAGAGGGAACTGAGGAATATGCAGCAGCAGCTGTATCGACCAAATTTAATTTTCAGTTAAAATTTACATGCGAAAAAGCGATTGCCAGCCATTTCTTTCAAACATAAAAGCTCAGATCTTTCTTGGATTAAAAAATCCACATGTCCTATCTTGTAGGAGCACTGGATTGGTCGCTGCTTCCTCTTTTGATCTGAACGATAGAAACATTTGAGATGCACGTTAGACGTCTCTAGGTATTCTCTAGCCTTCTCATGCTCCTTATCCCTTCACGCACATAGTCCATTACATGGATTGGATACCCTGTTTGCGTGTCTTAATTACTCCCCAGGGATCGAAGGGACTCCCGCGGCGAGGGAAAGCAGATTGGGGGTGCGCCTGCATAAAAAAGGGTCCGGACGCAAAGTGGGCACGGGGCAGAAGGTAAATGGAAGGGGAACAAACACGATCACGATAATGGTTTTTTCTTTTCCTAGCGGAGGGAGAAGTACTGTTTTGGCAAGAGAAGGAGGGAGGGAAAATTAATGGGAGGAAGAGAGTCAACGTGGATGGCCATCGAAAAAAGGGAAAAACTGTTCTTTTGCAGGGTTTAAATGCTCTCTGCAAACGTCACGCCAGGTAGTAGGACGTGCGTGTCGCCGACGATTGTTTGAGGGCAGAAAATGGGGAAGACTAAAAACAACAGAAGATGAAGTTGGATATCTCCGCCTCTTGGGGAAAGGTCCAAGGGAACGGCAGGGTAGAGAAGAAAACAGTTATTCATATTCAGAGCATACTATTATCTCAGTATTTCCCGAAAACGTTCACAGGATCGAGTGATATGGTAAATATTGCAATTTTTAAATGTTCTATCATTTTAATGAAATGAGAGAGAAGGAAATTTTAACCTCAAAACTGAACTTTGGTTTGTTTGCATAGTCATCTATATCCATATAAATACCCAGCAAGTCGCCTTTCGGCGCGTGGCAGTGGGACTCATCTCGTACTCATCAGCCCAACGGCTGGTTGGATACGGAACACCTCTACCAATAGCTATGAAAAGCAAGGAGTTTATTTATTTTCCCAGTAGCCTCAAAAACATTCATTGATTGGACAATTGCAGGAGATACGTAAATGGACGAACACTCACACAACCATTCCCCCACCAAAAAATCCCATTAACCGGTACTAGAACACAGGACTTTCGAGTTCGAGCATACGATGCCAATGTGGCCGGTAAATGAGAGCAAGATAAGGACTGAAGTACTTTGATCTTGCTCATCTCACTGAGTCAGTAAAGACCCTCATATGAGCATACTTATGAGCAGAATAATTTTTTAAGCACTCGGTAAGACGTGATCTTAAGGAATGTCACTAAGGCGCATGACTCATATCTCAGTAAGTTTAATATTATCACAGCTATGGAAAATATAGAGATAAAAATTTATTAAATATACTGATATTTTTTTCCAGTACTAAACGAAAAATATGTCATTAAACAACAACAGCAGGAGCTGAATTACAGATAAATATCTCTTTTATTACCTTCCCTTCTTTCAATGGACAATTCTTCTAAACTGGAAGAAAACTTAAGTAAACTTCAAATTTCAACGAAGCTACAAAAGATAGAAGGCAAATATACTTGCTGAGTTTTTATCAGCCAGAATGTAAGGACGATTTTTTTAAATCTATACCTTCCTCTTACAACACTTGATGGGAATCCCGAGTTAGTACGAATATTCGATCTTAGAAAACATACAATTCCGTATATAACAATTATCAACTGAAGGTTACCGAGTGTAACGTGGTGACATCTTGTCATAAAACGGATAGTGTCATACGCAACTAAGCAACCCATCAAGTTTCACTATAAAGTGAAACTCAATATCGGCATTAAAAGCAGTAAAATAGGCGAGCCATAACGAAAACATAATAAAGTACGTCTAAAATCCTTTATTTGTAGAGATCAGGACGTTTAAAGAACGTGAAAAGGGTGGATTGTGACGCGATGATGTTTTATTATAAGTGAAAGCCCGTTAATTTGGTAATTCGAAGGCTCAGTGTAACATATAGCTCTAATTATCGTTGTATTTAACATATAAATGGAAACTTACTATAAAAATTTTCAGGTGTCTCTTCTTAATCGATAACGGCTCTATCCCATGAGAAACTTATAAATATTCCTACGATACATGGATAAACCATTCGAAATGAAAACTATTAGATGCTAGGGAGATAATTCCAAGATTCATTTCTTTGAATCCCATGCCGGTTGTATCCTGTCATGAATTTAGATACAACTTGACATGAGTCAGGTCGGGTGAATGGAGGCATTTCGATATAAGGAGCGAGCGACAGCAGTCCAGTTTGCGTTCCTCGAAGGTTGAGATGGTTGTCCAGAGCAAAGGTTGGTTCGAGAGATGTCACGCTAGGCCTAATGGACTCAAGAGAGCATGTCATTAAACATCGGAAGTTCGTGAGTCCGCCTATTTTTTATCGGCGCTCAATTCCCAAATGATCGAGTTCCATTAGTTAAAAGGCCGAAAGGTAAATTCAATATTGAGTCAGAGGCAGAGTGGATGAGCGGGAAAAGAGCGGGCACATGAAAACGATGTCCAGAAGGCGAAACATGCGATGCATGCTGTTTTTACCTGTCGTGTTCGATTTTCGCTGATAAATTTCCAGTAGATCGATTTGTTTACCCCGGATTCCATAGAGATAATCAAGATAAGTATGAAGTAGTTTTTTAATTCAAGAAATATCACAATTAGTAGTTTCTGACCTATTCGCTGGCATGATTATGTTCCCACAGGACTACTAGTAATGCATAAATACACACAGCTAAATGTTCGTGCAAATTGTAAAGAAATAATGAGTACATCAGAGATACTCGGCTTCTTAGCTTTAATATCTTTGAATACACAATGCCAAAAACACACCCCGCTTATCAGTTCCCGATAAAGGCTAAGATTGATAAATGATCAAATAACTTATAATTCGGTTGTAATGAACAATGGATGACGTCACTGAAAAATAATAGTGCTGTTCAGAAATAAACGAAATAATAATATTTCAGATTATTATTCGGTCGGTCATAAAAACTAATACTACCACGACCGTAAAATTTCATATTGAAGCAAAACAGTTTTCTTTCTTAGTTATTGACTAAAAATTTCATCAGTCTTGACGCAAGAAATTAAGTAAATATGATTGATGACTAAGAGTCTTGATAAAGGAATCAGGAAATGATTGGTAAAGTCCTTGAGATGGAGTGCTTTGTTGTATGGGTGTGAAACATGGACCTTACGAAAAGAGGACAACAAAAGATTGGAGGTATTTGAGATGTGGGTGTGTCGTAGAATGGAAAAGGTGATCTGGGTGGATGGAATAACAAACATAGAGGTGCTAGAAATGGTTGGGGAGGAAAGGGTTTTAATTGAAGTAATTAAGCATCGACAGAATAAATGGGTGGGTCAAATAATGAGAAGAGAGGGATTGCTGAAGAATGTAACTGAGGGTAGAATGCAAGGGAAAAGACAAGGGGAAGGCAGAGGCAAAACATGTTAGATGACATAAAGGGTGGGGTGAGTTACCAGGTAACGAAAGAAAAGGGAATATTAGGGACCTACCGAAAGGTAGAATACATAAGAAATAACTGGAATTATCTCAGGAAAGAGCTAAAGGTCCTTTTCTTGAATTACTTATATCAGTTATTTTAAACGAAAAAAAATACGGGGCTAATATGTAGGAATTACCAGTTGACATTTCTTCCACCACAGCTATTCTATTTTCATATTTAAGGAAATTACATTAAATATCGACTCGATGAAATACAATTGGAACTCTAGAGAAACTGGATGTCATGGACTAAAGCAAGACAAGAATGTGGTATCAAAAAATGCTTTTCAGTTTGTATGTGATGGATAATAACGACTTCTGGAAACAGGAAAATCCCAATCCCAGTTCTAACCCCAATCAATTTGGTCATTTCAGATAATTCGAAATGAAAGATGTAGGTATTTTCTGTTATTCTCCATTCTGTTATGCGCGAATAAATGTAACGAACGTAAGATATTTAGTGGCTTAGCAGATTTTCAAGACCCCCTCCGCAAAAATTAAAATTATAATAGTTCCTTCTGTGGATAACAGCTTGGGTCCCAAATCTCAAGGACTACCACTCACTGCGGTGTCTTATCAATTTTTCCACCTCGGCATCATCCAAATATCCATGCTTTTACTGGCGATTGGTAGAATTGGAATAAATGTCGATTATATAAATTTTATATGGAAGTAAGAATACAGGAACTAAATTAAAATCAAACACTAGTTCCTCTTTTTCGATCATGAATCTTCTGATTAATTGGTACCCATACTTTTTCTCCTTCATTCCCCTGTGTTGTTTACGATTCTTTACACTTCCTTGTAATTTTATTCTCCGGCATCTTCCAAATGTTTTTATTCTATAACTATGCCATGCTATACAATCATACATATCTTTTTGTATTATAGCCTAGCTCTTACCCCGCTACTTTCGCGTTCCATGTGTTTAGTTTTCAATGGACTTAGCAATCGCTGTTTCTAAATATCACCAAACCTATTTTTCCTTCTTCGTTTCATAAGATCAAATAAATATTATCATCCATTCACTTTCTTTATGACCTCCTCTTCTCTCCTCCACATTTCGAAGGCCTCTTCTTTCTGTTTCTCTTTTATTAATAGTGCACGTTTTTTATCTATGAAGGGCTATATTCCATAAGAAGCAAATTCTACAAAAAAAGAACAATATAAAGAAGAGGAAACGTGGATATTCATTTACTTGTATTAATTAGGAAGATAACACGAACATATCAACCAATCTAAAGAGCCTTTTATTCTGTAATTCATTATTATTTCACGATTTTGTAAATTTGTAATTCAAATGAGCTTCGTGGGACAACCGATAGAAATCAAGGCTCGGTTAACACGGATTATTTTCTGCTCGACCTCAGATAAAAGAGAACCGAAATAATTTTGTTTAATATTTGCTTCCTATAATTCACCTTATAGGACATGTAATTTTTAGAAATTCAAATCGTTCATTGTAAAACGCATCCATTAATACTCCAATGAGTATTAGATTTAAAAAAATTGAAAATATTGAAAAGTATACCGGTGTCACTGGTAATGATATCAGTATAGTACTTTTACTATGCCTCAAAGGAGGCATCTGATTAAGTTTAGGAGATAGCATTAAACAATTAGCCAAGAGCAAGTAACAAACAGTCACCATTCAAAGAATTATGCTTCATGATGAATTCTCGCTATTTATTATGATTGCTTGGCACGATGAGAATGTCAATACGAGAATCACTCTCTGTGAACGAATGATCTACGCTCAAAAACGCGCAGATGAAAATTGATACATCGAGAGCTTTCGAAACACGGAAAAAAAGGAAACTGAATTTTAAAGGCATAGCACTGTGCCGTGTACACACACTAAGGAACTGTCTAAATCGATGTTAATGATTAACTATCACAAATTGCATATAGAGTTAGTGGTAGCTCACAGTTTATAGGTTATTGTTACTCTTCGCTGAGTAAAGTCCAATATCCATAAAATATGTCGCACTTGAGATAAATAAAATAACTGATGTTAAATTATCCTTGTTACAAGCTCGATGTTATGAAATAGTAATCGGCTCAAAATGTATATGTAATTTTAAAGAGAGCGATTAGGACAAAACTGCAACGCATTCATAACACTCGTTTTGTTAATAATATCTCTGTCAATGTCTTTAGAGATGGATGTTATATGAAGTTTTTCACTTAACAGCACTCCTCCTTAAAATTCATTATCATCCCACTTCAAATCAAAGTGCTAATATTTTCTGGGACGCCGATTTAACACTCTCGTGATGATTGAGTTTTGGATATCACCAGATGTATCTTAGGCTAACAAAGTGCATGGGGAAAATCGCAAAGGATTACTTGGATCATTTCTTGAATGCGTCATATTTTACCAGTGGTCGTAGATGTTTGCGATAATTGGCGGAAATTTTAAATAAGGGAATAATGCCACTTGGATACCAAGTATCACCCTGTTGGCTGAATAGACTTGCAGAACATAGCTCAGATTTATGAAAAATGGAAAGAAGAAAGCTACAACAAATGCGCAGAATTGGCTTCCTTGAGTTAGTAGCATTCTTTTACTTTTTTCAGAGTATAATTTTGTCTGTCGGTCTTCTGTTTTCGACAATGAAGCCTGCTCCGTTATATATCATATACTTTTCTCATTTCAATCTCTTTTATAGTACAAGTTTGTTCACAAATTACACCGCTTATTATGCTCTGTAACTTCCTCAAATCAAGTGTAAGTTCCATGGTGATTAACATAACCCATCATTATTCAATTAAGAGTCGAACAAAAAACCAAATCAAACTTTATTTTCTCTCACGAAGAAGTATTTATGACGATTTCGGCGAGAAAGAATATATTTTTTCTAAATTTTCTGTGTGCAATTTACAAAAGCGTTTTTCAATCCCGAACCCAATTAGCGCCTGTTACTGGCTTCGTTTATGGTTTCCCTCCTGGGTAATAGATAGCGCTAGCTACTAGAGAGTAAGTAGAGTAGACTGGTAGTTTCGGTGCACGTCGCGCTATCTATTAGAATTTTACTGAAGTTGTTTCCAGCGAGTCCCGCTCCTGTTTCCGAGAAAGCGGCGCTTGGATCGCAGTGACGGCGGCCTTCAAATCGCTAAAACCCAAGTGAGGAAAGAATGGGGAAGATATTTCCGCCAAGTATCTCAGAAATAACTTTCAAAATCACTCTAAGTCAATGAATTAAATTTCTTTATGCTGCCGGGTGAATGCTGTTAATTGAAATTTTTTGGAATATAAAATCAGAAAAATGGTTGCGACTTACACCAAAAGGTTGTTGCAGTATCAATCTTTACGAAGCAATAAAAATGATTTTGAGATACATCAATACAATTAATTTTACATTAAAATTGTAAAATTAATAGCATTAAATATATGATTGCAGGTGTTGAGGTCGATTTATATAAGTTGACGCGATGTATATCTATTCGATGACACTCACTTAGATACGCATTACATATCGTAAATGTTCAATTAGGCTTTTCTTTTTTAAGTTTATAACTTAAGAATAAGATCTCAACTTATATGGCTCTACTTAATCTTAGATGCTGCTGAAAACATGCGACTGAATTAGGTGACAGCGAAGATAAAACGCTGTACTTTAGAAGAAAGGGGATCTGCGAGAACTGGAGAAAATAGAAAGGAAAATTTTGAGAAAAATTTTAGGGCCATTGAAAAATACAGAAAACACTTGGATTAAGAGAAAGAATGAGGATCAGAACTACTGAGAAAATTACGGATACGATGAGAAAAAGGAGATTGAAATTTTGTGGACACCTAAAGCGATTTGAAAATAGATTAACCAAACAAATATTCAGCTACATTCCTAAATTAAAACACCCAACAGGATAGTTAGAAGAGATAAAAAAAAACGCATAAAAGATTGGAATAACAGATGAAATAATTAACAACAGGGAGAAATTCAGAAAGACAGCACAAGATTTACTGAAGACCAACCAAAAAATAGAACTAAGAGAAACAGTAGGGGAGAAAATGAGGAAGTTCTGGGAAGAAAGAAAGAAGATGAATCAGAAGTTTTGAGTTCATTGCGGTCCATAGTTTCCCAAATTCAATTAAAATAAATATACAGAGATCAAAAATGTATTCAAATTTTACGAACACGAATATAGTTGAAGTTACGGATCCCTACAAGGAATAGGAATGAACATTTTCTGAGTTCTTTAGGGCTGTTACGTCCTCTGGTTTTTCTGAGTATCGGGTACGAAAATCATCATCTGGGGTCCGCTGAAGAGGATGTAATTTCCCGTCGAGAGAGTACAGAGTAGGTATCCACTTAAGTGAAGCAGAAGAGGAAAAATTACAGAGAGAGCAAGGCATTGGGTCGGTAGGGGAGGAAGGGTATAAGGAAGTGATGGTCTGAAACGGGAGTACTGGGAAGGTGGTGACAGATTTCAAAGGAGCTCGTCAAGGGAGAGTCATTACTCAACCGACAACTGCCACGCCTACAAAAAGCAGCCGTCATCGCCTCTTCCGAGCGCGAATTCATTAATAACGTGGCACTCCCGTGCATTCTGCGGAACACGACGAGGGAGCGCACCATTGACTTCCTTTTCATTACTGCCCACGCATTTCCAAAGCGATTCAGATCCCGCGATATGAAGAGACAAAACGTGCAGGCCAATCAATTCACTTCGGCTGCCCACATAGTGTACATTTTTATTGCAACCTTATCGCAGTGATGGATTCCAAAGGATTCTCGTTATCTTGAAGACTTTCACGGTCATCGCTATGGTTAAAGCAGGAAGGATGCTTTTTAACACAGATTCTAAGAGAATTTTCTTTTTATATGGGCTTACGTCCCGTTTAGACTGGAACTATCCCAGTTTTAACGCATGGTCCTGGTCGTTTTTTCTATCTTCCCTGTTTGATGGAAAAGCTAGGAGAAATAATATAATGTAAGACACGAAAGATGAAAGAAAACATTTAAACGTAAATTTTCATTGAGAAATTACGCTGCACACATTAGAGTGTCTTAAAAGAGCATGAAATCTACTTGGACTATGTTTTATGATAACGTCCCTGTTTTACCTGATTCAGAACTTGATTACTAATTATTTATCAACATGAAAATACGATAGCCTGAATGATAAATACGGTATGTGACTAATCTCATAAAAATTATGGAGTGAAACCTCTATTATTTTTGTTTCAATTAAAGAAGAAACCAAATAACCGCGAATTCTGACAACATGATGGCCGTACAATATGAAACTTGGCTATCGGGAGTAGTTTTCGATGAGCTTTAAGGGAAGGGCTGTTATATTTTTAAAACATACGTTTACATTCCCCCAATCCTCGTCCAATCCTCATGCCGACAGCGTTGCCTAAGCAAAAGGTATTAAATGGAAACATTCGGAAAGATGAAAATATAGGTTTGATAACCTTGGAAACGGACTTAAAAATATCACCACAATATACTGAACTTTACACGAGCCATCAAATTATAAACATTTCGGACATACGTACTTTTTCTTCCTTCGGAACGATTAACTTGTTTTATTTTTGACTGAATAGAGACCGTATAAGAGTTAGTATTCTTGAAATATCTTGAGTTAATTGTATTAAGTCTAATGTTGAATACACCTGTAATTCTGCTGGATATTTTGATTATAACTTCAACTAGAGACATGGTAGAATGATATAAACAAGGTCCTTTTGTTAGAAGCAAACTCTACCGATTTTCGTAAAAATCTTCCCTTTAATAAAATTGGTACTGTGAAGTCACCAACATTTTAACGCTCACAACAACTAAGTAGAAAGCAATCATCCTCCACCACTTTACATAGCTATTTCAATTTACCGAATATTTTTAAGGCGCGACACATATATATGCTAATAAGTAAAGTCATCATTGTTTTAAACATCTGTTTAATTAAGCTTTTGCTTGCGATTCCAGTTTATATCACTTTAAATGAAAAAAAATGCAGCAAGAAGTAACGTTCTCATTGTATTTCAGCACTTGTTTGCGAAATATCTATTAAACCATCTTCAGCTTTAGCGTCCACTTCACTTCGACATCAAAGATTTGGGTTGGATTAAAATTTTCTAAGGAAAGGTGAACTTCTTTGCACGATGAAGTCGTGCTGCTGATCCCAAAGGAATAACAAGTTCCCTGATATCTTCAAGTTCCAAGTTACACATAATGAATTGTTTCCAGTGACGATTTAGTTCCCATCCAATAGCGATCTTCAGATATTTCAGAAATCCCTACGAGTTATGCTTTTAACTCCTTCAGCACCATATAGTACACAAATGTTACTTCTATTCACAAACCGAATATATATTTAAATCGGAAATAATGCTTTAGAAAAGTGTAGCGATTCTAAGGCATGGTTGCCAGTTTATCCAAAAGCTATAGCATGTTTACTCCATTGATAGTAATTATTAGCCAAAAATACCACGCAGCCCAGAATTATCAATACGATAACACGGATCTGTATGGTACACTGATACATTCTAGCATCGTTTCTTAAGATTGGCACTTTACATGACACGAATTGTTCGTGAAACATGTTTTTAGCAACCCTTAAATCAATCAGCCGAATTAATTGTGCACTAGAAAGATAAAATTGAAGAATTTTATAGATAAACAAAAAGAAGGATATTGGGACGAGGATAACCTGTCCTTGAAACGTCTTTGAAGAATTATGTGACTGCTGAGAAACTCAGGCGACGATCTGAGGTGAATGAAAAATTCTAAGAAATATTTAGGTGGGGACGGGTGTCTGGAAAAACCGGAAATCATCCTAGAGAGTCAATATAACCAACCACTGGACTGATAGAATTACAAATAAAAGAGACAATTTTTATACACCAAGTATATAAACGAAGATTTGCAAGAAATCAAATGGCTATTTCCCATATCTTCTTAACCGTCCAAATATATGCATACAAAAGTACAGGGTCTATTTTCAACCTGAGTCGGTTACGCTACTTTATGGTAGTTCAATGTCTTCGAAGAATTAGGAAGAAAAATAACCTGAATTCAGAGACAAAAATGTACGTATATATGATGCCGTCTGATGTATCCTAAACATTTGCCAAACTCATAAAAAATGTCACAAAATAGTTCAAAAATTAAAATGGATTGAATTCGCCTTTACCAATATTATATCAATTCGGATATTAAATGAATCAAAAAGATAATGTGAACTTTGAGACTTATCAAGTAAGCGCAATGCTGTTTTGATTTACATATAAATTAAACATGTTACGTTATGAGAAGGTAGAGGTGTATATTTTCAACGCAGCAAAACATGCTGAGTGGAGTGCGAGATGCGGCCGAAATAAAGTAGCCTAAAAGAGGGAAAAAGTCGCTAGTAATAGCGACAAAACCGATGAATAGGCATCTATGCCTGAAGTTCTCATAGAATAGGTTTAGGAATACTATTCCTTTTTGAGAAAAGCTGTCGTTTATAGCTACACCGTAGATCTGATGATCTATGAATTACGATCAAAATACCTGCGAATTCCTTTAGCCATCCCATTTTCCCAAGGTCCATTAATGCCTCCCCGCGATCAAAATGAACTGAAATGGATTTTGGGTGTAGATGCCATATGCCGTCCTTCAGAGTGGTCAACAATCCTCACCCTTATTCGGATTCGCAAACGAGTGGCTGTACGTGCTTAAGAGACTCTGCCCAATAAACCAACTCATGCTCCGGAGACCTCCCAAAGCAGCAGATGTGCACACTCCATATATTCAAGGGAAAATAATTGCGTCACCATGGCTTTCCGTTCGGGTCCGAGCGAAACTGGGAGTGATTGAATAAATGATGCAACAGAATGAAGGAACAAATGTGACGGACAAAATGAACTAAATTGCGATTGGGATTATAAATTATGCCGTAGTCGATTACAAAATGGAAGGAAATTAAAGATACAACTGATGTCGAGGCTTGAATTTGCAGTAGTGAGAGACAGAAAACTCCACAATGACAGCAATACTTAACTTCTAAATACGATGAGCTGTCATTATGGAGTTTTGAGAAATCAAAGATCTCTGAAAAAGATATTTTAATTAGGTGAAAACCGAAATGGGGTGAGGAAGCAATGAAAGCTGCTTTGGAGGAAATTCAGTTTCAGGTGAATGAAACCAAATAGGCCCAAATGTTACGAAAGTATGAGAACGAGAGGAAATACGAGTAATTAGCATTTCATGAGGTGATGAATGATGTCGAAATGAGAAGCTATTCTTATTCGTACGGAAGTTAGTTTAGCCTGAAATTTAGTGCTTAACTGCAATTTTTAAATTGAATAAATCAGTAAAATTTAGCGAATCCAATTCAACAACAGCTTACTGAGGGATTAAATGATGAATGCCAATGCATAGCAATTAATTTCCTAAGTAGAAAAGGACATGAAAAAAATTTGACTCGAATGAAAACTTGACCGGACTCGAATCCGGATCTTCCACTTGTCGGGCGGTTGACATAACCGATTGAGTTATCTTGTCCTTATCCGTTCCTTTGAGCGACTAATTTCGTAAATTCCGAGATGATCGTTGAAGTTTGGTAGTATTCTATAGGGTAAGCCAGGGCCGAAATTAATAAAATACCAATTAAAGTTAGTTAAGTAGCAATACATTCGCAAAAATAATATTAAAAAAATATACAAGATCCTTGAATTTACCAAAACAAATGTTGTGGTGCTTGCTCGTGGTTCTGTCCTATTCTTTCCCTCCATAATTTCGAATTTATCACGGAAAACAGCGGCCGTCCTTAAGTTAGTTGCGGGTCTCCTCGCTAGAGGTCAGACAAGGTTCACCAAGGACTGGCGCGCAATCTCCAGAACAGAGATCGCTGTTTTGTTAAATATAATTTATAGAAATATAGATCTGCTTCAAACTAAGCAGTCGTTAGTAAGGTGCTAAAAGGTGGATTTTCGCTCCCCGTCATTTAATTCTTTTACTCGATTTCTTGAAAAACGGGCACATTGTAAGGCAATATTTCTCGATACATTCGGAACACACTGCATTTTCAAAAAGTAAAATGTTTAAATATACTATCTCAGTATTTCCTTTTGCTAATTTAACCCTTCACCATAACAATAAAAACTGTATGCATCCTCTAAACACGAAATTCTGTCATAATTAGTGAGTGTACTTATTGGCTCGAGTCACTATCACCGGCACACCGCTCGAGCTAATGGAATGATTTCGGAGGATGCTACCGCAGATACTTGTCGAATTAACAATCACATTAAGATGATTTGGGGAGTAATTCTCATTTCTCGTAGGAATTTCAATATTAATAAAATTTCCCCATAATAGTAAATAAACCTAAATGAAAGAACTTATAAAACGCATGGTAGAAATTTGAATTCTCCTCGAAAACAACAGTAGTCGAGCAGAAGTGATAAAGTTATGCTTTTAGCATATCCGGTGTATTTAATGCCCGCATAAATCAGGCTTGCCCATAATGAGGTCTGCTTAGACACCCTTCCTAGCTCTTGTAGGACTCGAAAGGGAGTTTAATAATATAAACATACCTCTTTTCATAATATTATTAGCACAATATTGCAGAGACATTTTTCGCTCTCTTGATTTGGACAAACTCTCAATGTGATGCGGCGAGCACTAAATTACTGCGCCTTGGGCGCATTCGCAGGCTTTAGAGGTATGTGGAATTTATAGAAACCTATAACTTAATCCGTCTATGGGTTTCTATAAATTTAATCTTATAGTACATACATCGATATTTTCAATTTCATGCTGCATTGAGCAACATTTCCCTACACAAGTCCTGAAATATTTTCTGGTCTTTGGGTTTAAAAGTTTCCATGTCTGTACTGTGCAGTGTTTTTAATTTCCATAATAATGCTTCTTAAGTAATTTTTATATTGAACATTAATACTTCAATTTCGAAAAGAATTTTATTTTAGGATTTTTGTTTAAAATGCTATTTTTGTGATTTTTTTGTTGCTTTAGTGTATAAGTTTTAGTGCCTTATTGTTACAGTAACACTCAAGTGGTTTTTATAAACACAGTTTCCTACACATCTTTTAGCTTGTACTGTCAGTAGGTTTGCGTTGATTTTTCACACCCCCCCCTTCTCTGTGGGTGTTTTCCTGCTGTGGGAATATTATATTCTAAGTTACCGCCTACGTATTTTACATCAACAAATTTCTCTTACGTTTTCCTCTATTTCTAATTACAAATTTATTCATGTTTTCATTAATAACATTGACGACATGTTAGATGGAAGAAGAGACTTTTTAGTCTCAATCTCTCCATAATAAATACCTAATATAACTACTGTTTTGACTAAGCTGCGTGACTACTGACAGGGTTTTACTTTTTCAATAGTTGAATGAAGTGAATTTTAATCTGAGTTCCTGGCCATGGCAAAATGCTACTGTTAACCTCGTTGGAGGGACTTTATTCTTTTCTCAGTTTGCGAAATGAAAGAGGAAGATAAAGAGGGTGACGAAGGAGGATGCGAATACGACGCCCATTTGAGAGAAAAAGTGACCCAACGAACTTCCGGCGGAAAGCTATGAATCTCTCCTCGCCTCGGTCTCTTCTTCCTCTTCATCTCAACTTTCCTTTCATGAATCTCCTCTATTTACCTCTTCTCAGAGGAATGGTATCCGGAACACGTGCATCTGAGAAAGGGTCTTCAATTTTTTGCCGCAAATTTCATGACTTTAGCAAAAGTCTCTTGAGGAAATAACAGAGGAGAAGATTTAAAAGGCTCTGGAAAAAGTTAGCGCAGATGGAAAGCCACAAGGGTTCCAAGCGAGGTCGATTCCATATATCAACAGTAATATTACTAACCCGGAGATTTTGGCCGTCAGTAGTTTTAAGCAATTATTCTTTGCAAAATATTAGTGTAAGACTCTGCACAACTTAATGTTAAGAGAAAAGCTCTGAGGGAAGGTTATTTCGTATGTTACGGCCATAGAATACACATAGGTAACATGGAAAATAACAGGGATTACTCTTTCTATATATCAATCACATTTTAAACTTATATACCTACTGCTTTTTAATCCAAACCTACTATATGTGAAACGGACATAAGACATATTATTGGGTTAGGGTGATAGTTAGTTTTAGCTCAAAATAGTATAATAGTAACTTATTCTCTGAATGGTTAAATTACAAAGAGAATCTCTTCCATTACTCCTTCCCAAAACTTTGCATATCCTACTCACAAATGTCAGGAATAATGTCAGAAATAAATTTGTAAAAGCATTCTTGTTGGTAAAGCAATAAGATATGCAACTTATATAACATGAACGACAGCAATTAAATACGAATAATAACATCCAATCTAGGACAAACAAGTGCACGAGAACCAACTTGTAGGAGGATTTAAATCTTATATTATACATAGCAGGCAGGATTTAAATCTTATATTCCGATGGATTAGGTCCATGGCAATTGTTTGCTAACCACAGAACATTTTCATATCTTAAATTTCGTTATAGATAGAAAACCTGTTTTTAGTGGTCGAAATTCTATTAAGAACGCTTGAAAAATTAAAAGACTGTAAAAATTACAAATTTTCACCTTGGTCTATTTTTAGATACTCCTGGGTATTTTAGGGCCGGGCATAATTGTCACATCGGTCGATCATATTTCCATTTACATATATTGTTGACTGTTGTACCTAATTCTGAGATACATCAAAATGAAGCTTACCGTAAACGTAATATTTAAACGGTATATTATATCGTATCAAAATGTAAGAGCAGATAAATTTACTTCATTAATTTAAAATTTAAACTTTGCTTTTACGAACAAATTATGGGATATTTCAAGATTAGGATTTACTTGGTCTCTATCAAGCTAATGCAACGGAGAGTGTCTCAAAATAATATTTAAATAAAAGGAAACATTTTTAATAGATTTACTTGGCTAATTGTAAAATATCATTGTCAGTGAACATAAAACTCCAAACAGAATGTATCTGGTAATAGATAGTACGATGACATAATATGCCGTGGCATTATTTTTGCCTTTCTACTTTCCTTGTTTTTTCTTGGTATATTCGCAACTTCAGATTGGTGTTAATCATTCACATTGTCCTCAAGAGACGGATTTTACAATGTTATTTCAGTTGTTAAAGTCGCATTAGGATCTTGAGTGTTTGAAGTATAAATCTGACGAGCAAACAGTCAAATGGCTCCTTTCCATATATAAACTGTGCCGAATCATTGCGCTAAAATATTCATTACTATTGACATCAAAGCAGCGATAATCAACGACTCATATTTTCCGTCACGTCTTGAATAATAGCCGCGGTTCTAAACTTTTGAAATCCAGTGGGCACTAATGAATGATTTCATTTGGGAAAACAACGCTTGAGACACTGTCAAACATGTGCTTTTTCCTGGGAGTAACAATGAAAACCATTTTGGGCAAAATAAAGTTAAAAAAGAAAAATAAAAAACTTTGAACCTCGGTCGCAAAAATATGCAATTTGACCTTCAAACGTGAGGGAACGTTGCAATTTTCTTCATCACAGTGTTGATAGTCACCAAAGTGGGATGTTATTGCTTTTAATTCGAGAAATGCGTACCATAAAATGTGCTCGGTAAGGTGAATGCATTTGGGATCGGTTGATCCCGTACCGCTATGTAGAATTAGGAGCAATATGAGGTACCTACGAGGTGGTCTTTGACGCAATACACGCTCATTCGATGGCAGAGGTATTCTCTGGAGAGACAGCTAAGACGACACCTCATCTGGGTGAATTAAGCAACCCCAAATCTCAAAGCCAAACACAATAAAAATGTTCCGGCTATTACCGGAGAAATTTTAACACCTTTTTTTATCGCCGAGTTGTAATTTCCTCCACTCTCCGGCGAGCAAATATTCCCCATTAGGAAGACGTAAGGGATGGCATCCGAAAACAGTTGCCCAAAGGGGTGAGAGTTGACTCAGTCGCCGCTAAGTTCGGCGCTTTTGTCGAGTATCCCCGATGACTTCAAGCGCGACGAATGAACCACGGGAGCCGACAATGGATTGAGTAAACGAGAGAGTTTATTGAGAGGAAGAAGCGGTACATCTTGGACCACTCCTCCTCTCACCATATGAAAAGAGTATTGTCGCGACCACTTAGCGCCTTTGTGGGGATGGATTACGTGTTTGTTAGGCGAGGGGTGAAATTAAGAAGAATGGTACATCCGATGGAGAATCACTATATAAATTCATTGCGATGAAATTTTCCTTTATTTACCAACTCTTCCTGTGGTCCACTGCTGCTCTTTGTTGAAGAGCGAATGGAAGGCTAAGCGAATTGATCCCATGGGAAAAGGATAGAAATTTTTTTTCCGGAGAGAATATCGGATTATATCGTAGAAAAATTGTTTTCATCAACAGTTCATTTATCTATAAGGCCTTCATTATATCGAACTAAAATATATGGAAATGTGTACGGACTAGGCCTCACTCTTTCTAGGGTGTTATCAATGCCCGACTCACAAAGAAAATCTGGAACCACGAATTTAATATTGGATTATGAACTTTTCCTCCAATTCCGGATTTATCTCCCGATTACTGTATAACTCAATTCTCAAATTTATCGGAGTGGAATATGCTGTTAAAAATGTATAGCTTGAAATTGTGCTTGATTATAAAGAAATGAATCGCAAATATGAATTACAGAGATTATACGTAATGTTAGTATTCTAGAGATGAGGTTTTAAAAATGAATTTATTCTCAGTATCATGGCGTATTGATAACATTGTAAGGTTGTTACACAAATTTGGAACACCCTGTATACTCGAAGTCTCTTCAGTTTGATCCAATTGAAATTAAATATAACGGTTTTATAACACGGTAGGAGACTTGTACCTTGAAATGATGCAACATGTAAATATTTAGAGATTGGTACAAACACATTAGTAAATATTTGTTTCTCGATTTCCATATAATTTGAGCTGTACATTAAATTTTTATGGAAAGTCATTGCTTGGATTCGAAAAATGATGAACAATTATGACATGAACAATATACGTAGAGATTACTGGTACAGATGTGCATCTTCATTTCTGATTAGTAATAGTAGTAATAGTTATGTATTTATAAGGAGTCTCAACAGCTGAGGTCATTATGCACCTAATAAGTAATAATTAATAAATTGATTAATAATTGAAATTTCTAATGTTAATGCAAGGTATTGGATTATGCTAAAAGTGGGGATCCAATCCACGGTCTTTTAACCATTTGTTAGCCATGTAATTATCTCCTTATTGAAAGTTTAATACATTCTCATATCCTTGGCATTGGTAACAGGAATCAAAAGAAGCCAAAAGATTGGTTGTAATCTATTCTACGACATGAACAATTATATTCTCTGTAGATATTATAGTAATAAATCCATTGCGCACAACTTCTGTAGAATTACTGTTATTTAAGTGTAGCAGAGTACATTATTTACGCTACGTGAAGTCTTTATTGAAGCAAATGCGGACCACCGGAGATGAAAGATTGAACACCCTCGAGTAAACAGTAGAGATGCATGCGAAAGTAGGAGCTCTAAATTAAATTTATCAAGAATTATACCTCTTAAACTCTGTGTCAGCCTTTTAAAAATCACCCCTAATCTAGAGGCACGGACCGGTCTTCTAGAAACAATCTCAGATCGTTACGTAATAAAATAGTACTCCATCAAGACATTCTTGTCCTAGGTGAGACATTCCAATTAATTGGGCGACATTTTGGAATAAGGAAACAGTTCGTTCTCCCTTGGCGTCACCCTTGAAACCCGCTACTGGTCCATTGCCATACTTTCTCCACCCATGTATACAAAAATAATACATGAATTAACTCTTGACGCGTGAGTATTATCTTGTCAAAAAAGTCAAGCATGATCTGCATACTTTATCGCTCCATTCTAAGCCTTCCAGATACGCCTTTAACAATTTTTTAAGTGAATGATTTAACGCCGAAATCCATCTTAACAAGCGGCCTCCATCGCCGGTAAATTGGTACCGAGGAAAAGATTATGGCGCCCTTCATCCTCTCTGTAGCAAGGGAGTGATCCACTTATGCCGAATTAAAACGAATCGTTCTCCGCATAGCGCCTCTCTCTCTCTCCGCTACAACGTATATTCCGAGAAGTGGGCCCTCAATCTTCAATTGCGTGGGCGCCTGATTCCAGCGATGAGCGTTTTATAGAACGAATCCTTCTCGAATGAGGGAGAATCCGTGCTCAGGGTGTAGATGAGACTTAGATGGTGCTGCCAACATATGGACAGCGTGAATGTTTCGAAATATTCGCCGCTGATATAAACACAAAAATGTGCCGAGAGGCGATAAATTGGGAGCCTATTTACTACAATCAACGACTGTCTTTTCCAAATAATTTACGCTAAATTACTCCAGTATAATTTCCATTTGAAGTTCATGCAATAAATTGACAATTTACTTCCAACCGCCAAACAAATGAATTCTAATTTGAGCTGAAATAAGATGAATATTATAATTAATATTTGCCTCAAAGGCCATTATTTTTTGGAATTTAAACACCCTTCAAAAAAATAATAATGAAAATTAAGCTATACTAAAGTAAAATAAATAAGAAGAAGATGCATAGCCAACATAAAAAAGTTTTCATCGAACTATCAGATGTATGATGCTTTCAATTCGCATAGTGATTGAGATACAATATATAATGATAGATGAGCAGAAGAAATAACAAAGCCAATAACATTTTCAGCATTCGGCAACTACATTTTTTTGAATAGGAAAACCACAAGATTTAACAAAGGCTACCTAAATTAAGGTTTCGTTACATCATCACAAAAAAAGCCTAGTTTTTAAATAATTCGAAAATTAAACAAAATGAGAGGAGGAAAATATACTTTATTGCTCGGAATTCACTCTAAAATGGTGCAACCACAGTACGTGAATCTGTTAAATAAATCAGAAATATAACTCGATATACACTGCTCATACTTACGCAAAGAAAATAATATTAGTGTGAATAATTGTTAGACATCGAATAAGACATTTCCAATTCTTTTAGGAATTTGTAACTTTCTGCAGATGTACTTTACGAGTATATTGTGCAGCAATTATTCCGTGTGATATCAAATGATTTTTTCAAGAGAATTTATTTCCTCTAGGTACATCTACGTCACAAAACATGGCGTTTCATGCAAAACAAACGTTCAATGACTTAAAATAAAGATAATTCTCGCCTAGCAAAAACTTTTTTCAAATTGGCCTGCTGCATGAAAGTTATTGAATGTGTTGAAGTGGCTACAAAGTAAAATTCCAATATTTCTGTGAATTTTTAAGCGAGGAGATTGCATATACTGCAATAGATTCAGTCATTACATAATTCATACATCTATTACACCAATATTTGAACAATTTAGCAAGTTGGAGAATTTCGAATAAGATTTCTCTTACAGAGAGAACCGCTGATATGATAGAATTACCTCAACTTCATTTCTGAATTTCCGATGCATCTACCCTTCCTTCGCTCTCTCTTTTTGTCGTTATCCTCCTGGAAGTTGCTACATGTTCTTTCTATATTCATTTTTCATTAAATATCTTCCTTTCCAACATGCAGCCATATCGATAGACGAAAGTAGCTATATTTCGTAAAAAGTAAAATGCATCGCTCTCGTATAAAATAATTTTTTCCTTCCGTTTAACTTTCTTACAGACGTATATGCTTTTCGCAGAAGTTATTTTTCACCGTATATTTTACTAAAGTTATCATTATTTTTTACATACACACACACGTACGCTTTCAGTATCTGTTATTTTCGTTGTAAAATGGCTGCTATCGCTGTAGGCGAGGTGATGAAAAAATTGCGAGTAAATACCATGAACTGATTCATTCAATTAATTAATTATGAACAATTCAAATCCATTCACTTTTAGTCTATTTAATGAACTGGGGTTGGAATTTAAAGATCTAATTAGAGACATGTTTTCAGTTACATAAGGCTGGCCATTCAATTTTCTTATGGTTGGATCCCTAGAGAGTTGGCACCCCTAAAGGTCCTCCGAGGACGCCCACCCGAAGGCCAGTGGTAAGCATCTGAGCGCTGCAGCCAACATCCGCCCACGGACCGCACTTGAGCAGCCGATTACCGCGTTGAGACCAATTCGTATGATTGGGACCGTTTGGCTTCCCTCCTCTTTCTCCAGAGGGAGAGACTGTGGGAGAGAGCGATTCAATCTGTCTCCCGAAACTTCCTTTTCGCAGAGTGAGATCCGCCTCCGAGAGTAAGTGGGAGGCAGTAATTGAAATGGGAGTAAGTGGGTATCTTCTTGAACGGTAGAGCGGATAAGACCGCGGGCAGATTGAAACACTTCTTTCCATCGCATTGGTACGATTACCGCCGAAGGATCGGACATACGTAGAGAGGAATTAGGGCAGAGGGTAACTGAGAGGACAATTTAATTCGATGTGTATTGGTGGATTCATTTCCATGAGCGTGCTCGAATTTCTATATCGGGAGATCGATTACTTACTTAAATTATGTAACTATAGGGAATGCTTTTATAAAATATATTAATTTTAACTTGCAAAGTTCTTGANAATTTAAGTCACCGTTATAGAAACGATAAGAAGTTTTACTTGCGATGAGTCTTTACTGTGTGTCCTAAAGCCTACTAAAAGTGAAGCACATCCTGAGGAAGGAATGTGGAGCGATAACTTTGGAAGAAACATATTCCACATACTTTTTGTATACATAACCGGGAATATCTTGTGTGTACTACGAAAATGGTAAAATATTGTTGTTAATAATTTATATGTCGAGATGGGGAACTTAATGGCCACTGTGAGTGGGTGGAGAAGGTCGGAGATTGAGGGGAAGTTTTTCATTGGAGTCTTTAAAAAATCTGGCTGTAGATAATTAGCTAAATGTAGTACTTAAGCGAAGAAAAACACAAGGTTCAACATGCTTCATTTTATATGTAGGAATGAAGGAGAAAAAGTCCGTCGTAGCCGGTACTCGACTCAGGGTATCCCACTCTCCGGGTGGTTGCTCTTGCCATAGCCCCAGAAATCGAAGGAGAGATTTTTTTGTCGTTGTAGCTTAGTTGATTAGAAAGTGTGAGACCCGGGTTCGAGTGCCTCAGACAGACAGAAACCTACGGCAGACTATTTCGCCTTCATTTCTTCATCTCAAGCTATCGATAGATGTTCCCGTTTGCAAAGTTGATATGTATTGTCTGTTTTCAAACCCCAAATTTATAGGATCACATTCTCTCCCTAACGTGCAACAAGAAATACTGAGTAAGAAATATCTTACAAAATCCACGTTACACTCTTTCACTCTGAAATATTGATCTTTGCGTTTCTTACAAATTGTTATACTCGTATCTATATTTTATTACAGATTAAAAACGAATTTAGGGTCGAAAATAACGTATAGGTCACTGTTATAAAATGTCTTAAATATAGGTATATCTAACATTAGAAACTTACCCTTTGTCATCAATGCAAAATATTTATGAAACATTTCCTTCAAAAGGATAATTTTCTTCTAAAGTCGATATATACCTTTCTAAAGGAAAAATATGTTGAAAACAATGAATTTTTAAACTATTTACAGCATACGATTCAATAGAGATCGTTTAATCATGTGACATATGGCTGTGTTCCTTGAATGGAAGATGTTATGTCACGAGAGAATATTTTACTTTACCGCTCCACATTTTGTGAGGGGAAGGAAATTTTAAAAATAATACAAAGTCTAATTTCGCGACATGACGTCAACGAATCAATGCTGTGGAATTTTTAATAATAATTTGTAAATTTAAAAGTTGTAAGGCTTCCAGTTCTCGAGTTATAGCGAATACAATTACCAACATCTCACACAATATCATGTAAATTATAAATAACGCGCACTACACTAAAGCACTACAAACCCTAAGCAGCATTTTGTGCACTACGAATAAAGCATTCGATAATAATCATCACAGCCAATCTTTGGCAAGAGAAAAGCTATTGTGAGTATTTATTACGCATAGTGCATGCCGCAAAGAAGTTACTAATTCCTTTTTCGTTTCAGGATCTCGAAGAAAGCACTTTAAAAATTAGCAGCAAGGATTACATAGTTGTCGCGTTAAAGAGCAAATAACGAAAAAACCGTAAAAGAAGATAATGGCATATCTGACTTTACTCAAAATGGCTCATGGGATAAAACAGGGCGTAATAAAAGACTGGGTAAAATTTATTCGGCTGATTCACACTTAATCAGCATTAAAAAAGAATCGCGCGCGACCAAACGTGAACTGCAAATATTCTCTTCGACTCTTCCATATTTCCAGAGTGCTAATGAAAAACAAATACAATTAGAATAGGGGGCTGACTGAGCCAAAGCGAAAATCTGATGAGCGTAACGATGACTCTGATGCTTTCGTATCTTAAGTGTCCTTTGATGACGTCATAGGACGAATTAATTTATCGTTCGTGACCTGGCCTCCCGTGAAGGATTATCTGAAATAATTAAGTAAGAATGATGACATGACAGCATTATAGACTTCTCACGAAGTCTTTCGTATTAAAGGAGCAGATCTTACCTCCTTTTCTCGATAAAGTGGGGTTTTAAAGAGTTAAATGAAATCTTTAATGAGTTTATGAGTTAAATTAAAATCTCTCGTTTTTCATCCATGCAAACAAAAATAAACCTCCATAAGTTCGCATATTATTTGTAGGATTTAACTCTATCATCATTTCGTGAGCAAGTTTGGTTTAAAAAATTGAATTATTCCCCTTTGTTTTTAATACATACCCGCGAATCTCCTGTTTTACTTTCTAATTCATCAACGACCAAGCAAAAGGTTTACGTATTAATTTGACAATCGTAGCTCAATTTTGTGCTTAACGAAGTTTGCAATTAACAGCACTGCTTTTAGCAAAATTTGAAATTATATCGATCATAATAATCTGATTTTTAACTCTGACTTAAACGCTATCGAGGCCAGCACGAGGCTACGCCTGGTTGAAAGGTAATGTTTGTATCTCTTGTTCTATTCAGTGTTTTATAAATAAATATATTACTGTTCCATAATTTGTCCAGTGTTGGAGAACCGCTATAAAGACACTACTCTGTGGTTAACAGTAAACCATTTTGCAAAGGCAGTTGGTAAAAAGAGCATTGGTCTCTCTTTTTACAGAGTAATATCAAAATCCAGAAAAGTTCCATTAGCGATGGATTTCAAAACAGTATATTTTTTTTAATTGTTCAGAATGTAAAATATTTCATCTCAACATTTGCCAGGAGAATCTTTACAGAAAAGTTCAACGAAATGCTGAAAAGAATTACAGAAATTCCATGTTATCTACTTCATTTTCTTAAATGGTGCCGGGCTTGTCTAAAAGATGAAAAATATTAGATATATAAGCAAAATATGTGGTAAGCTGTTAAAGTATATATTTTAATTAGGGAGATTATTTAAAAGGTACCGATGATAAATAGCTACTAAATGTTTTTCTAACACTGACATCTAACACTGTTTAGGTGAAGTAAAAAACAAATTTTTAAAATTCCTCTCAAACCCATAAACCCATTCTTTACTAAAGGGTTACTTCTCTGTGATATTGTCTACATTGCTTTAAAATTATTGACCCATTTATTGTCATATCATTCTTTTAAAATAATCTTTGTATTTCATTCGCGTATATATAGACATCACGGCGACCAGAAAATAAAAACTTCCTAAATAGCTCTCGGTGGAATTGTGGTACACACTCGTTATAGGATCATTTTAGACTTGAATTCCATTAAAGTGGTTTTCAGGAACTGAATCCTACGTCGCAATCCAAACATCAAAGAATTTTCTCGGTCCGAGGGCAATTCCACGCATACGTTCCCCATCAACAACCATAAAGAACGGTTCCATTACCCACAAAAACATATTTACATATTCAGTGGCTCCACACCCTCCCGATTATCTTTTGTTCTTCAACCCTCATTGCGGGGGCGGCAGGACATATTTCTCAAGAGGAACAATCCCCTCTCGGAAAGCACTTTCAGCATCTGCTTCCTTCGCATATGAGCAGAAAAAGGATCGGTGGCGCGCCGCGTGCTGCCCTCTCGCGACGCTTCGAGTAAACTCGTTGGAGGGAAAAGGAGAATGAGTTTGAAACACTCTCTAATGACGCGAAATCACAGCTTTTCCAAATGAGCCGTGTCCTGCCAACGCTGCAGCGTCATCCGGTTGCATATTTCAGAGTGTCAGGGTGAAGTGAGTAATCTTTTTTTGTTCGAATCGCCCTCGCAGTGCTTTGCCGCCAAGGGAATGACGAGATGGGGAACTTAATGGCCACTGTGAGTGGGTGGAGAAGGTCGGAGATTGAGGGGAAGGCACATGAATCATAGTCCCTCCCTCGCACATAGGATGGCTCGGTTCCTCAACGATCACGGAGTTATCAGAATAAAGTGCTTCTAATTTCGTCCCCCCTCTTAATATAGCCGCCATCACCAACGCTCCTATGAGATGAGTTTGCACTTGCGCGAGTCTCCGTCCAACGGCAGATTCGTCCTCCCGCGCGGACTGTCGCATGTTATTACCAAAGGATGACCTCAAGGGGACTTTTGCTGTTGAGGCCGAGGATATGCAACCCTTAAGGCCACGTCTTGCGCGATTGATGGCCTTTGGAGATAAAGGCGATTACGTCTCACGATCGTAAAACTCACGTAGACGCGAAGTTTAACGGCTTTGGATTCTCGGGTCCGGTATTTATTGCGACGGATGGCTTCATCCACATCGGGAATGAGTGGTTCTGTTTTTCTCTTCTCGTGGGCAAAAAATGAGGCGCTAATAAACATGACAGTGATTCCTTGGCTAATTTGAATTTCAGCTGGCATTTTAAAAGCCTTTGATGATTTCAAACGACTCAAAAGTCGTTATTTAATATCAAAATTCAGATATGCAGCTACAAATGCCTGGTCGATTCAATTTCGGCTATATTGCCACGATGATAACTCGAATGAAAGAAAATGAATCGGTAGCTATTATCTGCACATTAAGAAAGACCTTAGGTGTTGTTTCTGAAGCACTAAACCCATCTTCTCATACTCGCGAAATAAATTAGCTTAAGAAAATATATCTTGCGAAATATGCTATCCTATTTTGGGATGTTTTTTGTAAATATTTATGCTGAATGCTTCCCAAAAATGATTGATTATAACTTATCAAAGTTTAGAATAATTAATTAATAATAATAATTTATTCTAGTTAGGGAGAGGTTTTATTTTAGCCATCCTTTCGGCTGATTTACTAACTTTCCTCTCCGCTCCTCAAACTCTTCCACTCCTTCCCTCAAACTCCCATTACATTTGTGTCCTAACTAAAGAGGAGGGAGTGTCAACATTTCGCACTCTCCCAATGATTGAGGAAGTGACAGGAGTGACAGATGTTTTTGAAAGAAAAAAATCATTAAACTCGATACAGACAGGCCAAGTGGCGAGAAGAAAAGATAACCGGGGGACATCAGCAGTTGTCAGATTGGTATCGGGATGTATGAAGAAGCCAAGAATGAGACCAAAGGACGGACTGAACATGGACATAATGAAGAATCAAGACGTAACCTGGTGATTAACTCAACATCGAGAGAGTTGCTTATGGATGCCTACATCTGACGTCAGATAGGATATTTCTGATGATTACATATGTATATATCCTATTTATTGTTTACTATTTTAAATACATGCTATTTTAATTTTGTGTTACGTATTTCTTCGAAGTACTTAGAATATATGAATGAAGGTGTTAGCATGGTCATGATCGTGTATTGGAACATTTTTCTAGTTTGAAGATATTTCATTAAACTACTTTATAAGTAAATTTAATGTCAAAAAAATTTTAAAATTTTTTATTATATTCATTTATTTATTTATTTTAAACATTAAAAATTGAAATAATCATACAATAGCTCCCTAAATACTGCTTGTTAGTTGATCGATTTTACTATCCCACACCATGTAGAAAAAGCATTGCACCAGAATCAGTAAATCAACAGGATAGAAACCAACAGAAAGTAATGAGATATAACAAATAGAAAGCTTCAATTCTCTTAGGCAATTACACATCAGCATAATTACAACGAGATACTCCTATTTGTTACAAATGCGAACCATCGGAGAAAAATCAATAAAATTTGACGGTAGGTAGGTATGACAAGGTATCATCGTTTGCAACATAATAATTTTTCATTATGTCGATTTCATAATAATTAAAAAAAAAATCTACTGAATATTACGGAAACAAACCGTAATCATCTTCGTTACTGTTTCCGGTACGGTTCGTTTATGAAAACCCCAAATTTCGATTTAGTTACAGCTACGCTTTAACATTCGCCGTCGAATCGATTTGAATCGTTTCTTACGAACCGGCCATAAAATATTGCAGTTCTTCCGAAACGTTCTTATTATGCGCAATGGGCTCAGCAAGATCACATCAAATTAATCTTTAAAATTTCAATCATGATATTAAGGATTAAACTCGAATACAAGATCAGTTATTAAAATATTAATTTTAAAGAGGGAGTTTCAAGCTACTGCGAAATTTGAATTTTAATACACTCGATTAAAATGTGACCATAAAATCGGAACGGAAGATATAACGATATCCGATATCAGTTCAGGATCAAGATTTTGCTTCATCTGTCGGATTTGCCTTTTTTGGTTTCAGTTTCCAGTTTGGTTCCAGTTCGATGCCCTGATAAAAGGTAGGAGATCGTGAATGATGTATCTTAGCCAAGAAATTCGCCACAAGACCTCAATAGGCTAATTCCTCCACCAGCTCCGTCCCCGTCGTAACCCTCGTGATCACGAATATCTTGTATTCGTGTAATTCTAAGGACCCGCGGCGATCCAGTTAGGAGCGGAGTTCATCTCAACCGTCGCCGAGATATAGTGGACCCGTCCCGAACAGCTGGATAGCGGTAGATAGCGATTGGGAAAGGACGAGGCGGTTTGGGGGAGGAAATGACGGAAGTTCATACTTTAACATTCAAGTTGGGAAAGGGCGACATGCGGACTGACTTGGCGCCGAACCACCAAAGAGAAAAAGTTAAAGAGTTGCGGGTCATGAGAAACGGCATGAGATAAGAAAAGGAGGAAGTTTTGTGGGAGAAAAGGGAACAATTTAATAGTAAATCAAAGAGATTTAATACGGGCACACAAAGGTTAAGGAAAGGAAGGGAAGGCAATTTAAGTCACCGTTATAGAAACGATAAGAAGTTTTACTTGCGATGAGTCTTTACTGTGTGTCCTAAAGCCTACTAAAAGTGAAGCACATCCTGAGGAAGGAATGTGGAGCGATAACTTTGGAAGAAACATATTCCACATACTTTTTGTATACATAACCGGGAATATCTTGTGTGTACTACGAAAATGGTAAAATATTGTTGTTAATAATTTATATGTATTTAAAAATCAATCTAATAATTTTGTATTTATAACTACTGAATCTACCTGTTCGATATTTTCCTAGGGAGCGAATGTATTGCTTCACTATTAAAATAATAAATTTTGGTTCAGAAGTTAGTGAAAAAGTTTATAACAGTAACAAATGAAAGATTTTGAAGTTCGTCCGTTGGTTTTGTTAAATAATTCGACCTAGACCAAATAATAAGGGTTGATGAAACAATTTGAAATTTAAGAATGAAAATTCGCTTTCCATACATATCTAATCGAACTTAATTGATATGTTTAGGTTGGTTTTGCTATTTCCCTGTACAGTCAATTTTCTATATCAAAAATGTCTTCTCCAGATATTGATTTTTTATGAAAAAATAACAGCCACTTCAAAAATGTCATAGATAACGAAAGACTGTGAATGACATCTCCATCAGAATATATCTCTTATAGTATTATATATAAATATATAATACTCTTGAAGGGATGCTATTTACAAT